>RJWM01024797.1:0-30243 GCA_004363535.1 Dasyprocta punctata | reverse complement strand
GGGGGAGACAACAAAGAACCCTAGGACTTCTTCGGGAACACTGAGCCTAGCAGCCACTCACTCTCCAGGGAGGGTTAGTGTCCCCCACCCCTCAGGTTGTTTGCCTCCCAGCATTGGCTGGGCACTGGTGTTCTTCATGTTGGATGTTTGATGGGTAATTTGGAAGCTCAGGCTGAGCCAGTAAGGAAGACCTGGACATCATGGGTGGAAGACAGCCAGGAACATTTGGCCTCCTGTGATCTGGCCTCATGTGATTTGGCCCAGGATGGGGCTTTGGACATGTGCTTATTCTGTGGGAATGCCTGCTGTGCTATGTGGACTTGTGCCTTCCTCACTGCCCTACCTGGTCCAGGCTCTGGCCAAGGCTCCTGGGGCAGTCCTAGAGCAGCTGTCTGGGCGGGTCACTTATGTTTACTGAGTGCCAGCTATGGGCCAGGCATGTCCATCCTCGAGATCTGTCTTCTACACAGAATGGTTGCCCTTTGTGCTTGGAATCAACATTTCATAGTTTACATGGGAAGAAACAGACTGAGAGGCAAAGTGAATCATCCTAGTTTAGTCAGAGGAAAAGTGGCAAATAAAAAGGTTTGAGCCAGGTCTGTCTGTGATCCACAGCCTGTGATCAAAATTTCTTTTTCTTTTTTTAAAAAAAATAATTGGTACTGGGAATTGAACCCAGGGAGCACTGAACTACAACCGAAGCCCTTTTGTATTTTTAATTTTGAGCCCAGGTGGGGTTCAAATTTTCAGTCTTCCTGCCTCTGCCTCCCAAGTGGTTGAGATTACAGGTACAAGCCAGCACACGCAGCTGGGATAAAAATTTCTACTGCATTGCTTTCTGCTGGGGTGTGCTTGTGTGAGAATGTGGGTGTATGTGTGACTGAATGCAAGCACACACAGGCGCGTGCGCACGTGTATGTATGTGGATATACAGAGGTACGTGCATGGGCTACAAATCATTACCATTTGCCCTTGCTCATGGGTGCCGTACTCTGGAACCTTGAGCTCAGAAATGCCCAAACTCCCAGAAGGACGACTGTACTTCCCACACTAACTATTGTGCCCCCTCCTTTTCACTCTGTCCTCTTCTTGGACTCTTAACCTGAGCCTTCTTAGGGCATCTGAGGGAATGGGACACTGCTCTGGGACATACTTGAGCCAGCCCTCTTCACCCTGTTGGCCCCTCCCTTCTATGAGGCTGTGACCCAGGGGCCCAGGGTAGAGGGAGCTCCCTGCTAACTGCCACGTTCTCTGCTTTCCAATTTAAAATCTAATATGGTCTTGCCACTGCAGAGCTGAGGCCTGGAGAGGTGATTAATGAGGGCTCTGCCACAGCATCACCTGCTGCACTCTACACCTTCCCCTGCGGCCCTGTGTTCCCCCTCCTGTCTGGCTGCTGGCCCTGGGGACCCAGAGGACCCTAGCCCTGCCTACCCACAGTTCTTGGGGTTAGGCAGTTGGCACACACGCTGGGGGCCTGGAGTAGGGTATAGGGGAAAGGCAGGGGGCAGACCTGGAAGGTAGGGGCCTTAGAGTTAGCCCCAGCCCCCAGGACATGCAGGAAGGAGTGAGAGGAACAGCAGGGGTCCCCTTGCCAACATCTCTTTCAGTCTGATCTACTGTATCTCACCTTGACTCCCCCATTTCAGTCGCCAGAGCAGGGGTCTAGGTAGGCATGGAAGTGGGTGCTGGTCTCATTCCCTCACAGTAGAGGTTTCTATCCATTGGCTCTTTCTGTTCATCTGCACCCCCAGACCACAACTCCTGCCTGTTTATGTTAGGCAGGAGGTAGAAGAGCTACCTTCTGGACCCAGGGTGGAGGTGTAGACTAGTAGGCAGAGAGACGTGGCCCTGAGCTGGGTGCTCAGGTCACAGCCCTCCCTCTCTGTGCCAGTCATTCTCGCCACCAAGTCAGCAGCAAAGAGCATATTTCTCTGAATGCTAACCTTGGAAATGTCAGCAGGGACAGGAAACCTGCAGAGGCAGAAACTGTATTCACCCTAGAACCAGGTCAGCCCAGCCCATCGGTGAAGTTAGGGAACCAGAGAACGATCTAGGGAGGAACAGTGATCCCCTTCATTCGCTGTCCCCTGCTTAGCTCCACACAGCCACCAAAGATTGATAGTCCCTTCTAGCCACAAAGCCCAGCAAGATAGGGCCATAAGGTGCCAGGGTTGCAGAGCAGATATCTTTCTGGGCCCCAGACCAGCATCTCTGGGCTGCTGCTCCTTCCCAGGTTTCACCTTGATGTTCAAAAGCCAACTCCATTCCCAGCATGTGTGTCTACTTCTGAGCTGAATAACCAGCCCGGTAGTCCCAAGATTCCATGGCCTTTGGGTCAGATAAAGAGACTGGTTTTCTATATGAGGGCCAAGTTCACCTCCCTTTCTTTGTCATCTTTGCTTTCTGGCTGTTTTTGTCTGCTGCGTCAGAGAAGAGATAGATTGGAGGAATTTGGAGAGGTGCTGGGCCCAGATCTCTGGGTTACTGTGGTCCTTAATGCTGAGGTGGACTCTGGCTATTCTCTATCCTGCAGGTGACTAGGATATCTGTTCTTAGCTGTAGAAGCTGGCAAGCCTGGTGAAGCTTGGATCCAGTGTGTAGGTAGCTGTGCCACTGACAAGCTGTGTGACTTTGGGCTTGTCCTGCCCTCTCTGGGTCTTTCTGGTTTTACAAACAGTACTTGGTTCCTCACTTTTTAAGAGTCTTTGGGTGGGTAGGATGAGGTAATGGCTCTTCTGTTATCAACAACCAACCCTAGGGGCCAGTGGAGACCCCTGGTGTGTAGGGTTAGAAGTGGAGGGGACTTGGCAGGGTGGAGATTGTGCTCTGTTGTGTGCACGGGAGCCCATCTCATCTCCATCCATTGGTCAGTTTTTGCTGAGCACTGGAAAACTAGGTTGTATGTGTACATACATGTGAGCATATTTGTGTGCATGTGTGAATATATTTGTGCAAGTGTGTACATGTGCCAATATGAACGTGCATACGTACACATATGTGGGTGTGCATACTCTTGAGTCTGCCTGTATCAACATTCACATGTATTTGTATATGTGTGAGTGTGCAAATGTGAGTGTATATATGTGTATGTACATGTGTGAGTGTGCACATATGTCTATTGTGTGGGCATGTAGCATGTTTCTGTCCACATGTATATGTGCACATGTTGGGAGCACAGGTAAGTGGGGGAGGACCCAGAGAACTCTAGTTTTCCTGCTCTGGGCTACTGATCACCTGCACTTAGTTACACGTCCTCCCCACCCCACAGATGAAGAAGCAGGGTCGGAGAGCTGACTTGGCCTGTGGGAAGTGATCTTGTTGGGCCTGGGAAGCAGACCTGAGGCATCCCTGCCCTGCTGAGCTCAAGAGATAGATAGGACAGATGCTGGAATAAAAGGCCTCTGAGAGCAAAGACAGCCAGAGCCCAGAGTCAGGCACCCTATGAGGGAGGCCAGGGATACCTTTAGTTCAGAGTCGTTGAACTGCTCTGCTCTACTCTCTTCCAGCTCATACCAGTTTCCAGAGCAGGTGAGGTAGTTGACAGGGTTGGAACCCAGAAGCCCTGAGGATCTAGAGGGTAGTGAGTATTAATGATGTCCTTTTGGCAGAGGAGTTGCAGCAGGAGCTGAGAACTCCTTTGGGAAGGGCAGGATAGTACCAGTCCCTGGATATGTCAGCTCACTTGGTATGCCTCCCTTTGGGTCCCTCTGCCTCTACCAGCTTCTATGGGGGACACCTAGGAGCTGTAGTTTTCCTTTCAAATGGCCTAGGGAGGAGTCACTAGTTACTGGAGGTCTGGGCTTTGCTGGTGGGGTGGAGGTAGGGACAGGTGTGTGTGTGTGTGTGTGTGTGTGTGTGTGTGTGTGTGTGTGTGCAGCATGAAAACCTGCATCCAGTCCAGGGCAGGAGGGATGTAACTTAACCTGCATAGGCCCTGCACCTGTGGACTAGCCCAGGCACCCTTGTCACAAGGTCCTGTGGGGCTAAGGGAAGGGGTCTCATCTGCTTAGCACCCTAACAGGTGAGGCTCCCCAGGTTTGACCTGTTCCTCCACTTTCCCGTCAAGCCTGAATGGGGGTGGGGGGTACAGAGTTGCTAAAAATAGCAACAGCAGCTCTAGCTGTGAGTCTCCTTGAGGGGTCAGTGGAGCCCAAGATTGAGGAGAAAAAGAATAGAATGAGCTGCAGGGACAGGGAGCTACCAGCCTGAGCTGAAGCCTGTTGTGTCTATACTGCAGCTCCAGTCCCAGCATGCAGAGAGAGGGCTCAGACACCCAGAAGAAGTGGACAAGCCAGGTAGAGATGCACACAGACTTGGCTACCTGCTTATGTGGAGCTGTTCCCCAGAACCCCAGGAAGACCAGATGGACCTAACTATACAGGGTGGCTGGACCCAGTAGGATAGGACTAGGGCACATCCACAAGATAGGCACTGAGTGTCAGGAAGAGAAGGGAGACAGGAGAATCTGGGCAAATGACTGTCGGAATAACCTCTCTTATGTGTGCCTTGCCAGTCTTACCTTCGCACCTTTGCCTGGAGATGCCAGGCGCTCCTTGATCCTCCATCTCCTCCAGCCATCCACAACACAGTCTTGTGATAAGAAGGGGACTGCCAGCCAGGCATGGTGGTGCACACCTTTAATCCCAGGCTGAGGTAGGTGGAGCGTTGTGAGTTTGAGGCCAGCTTGGGCTACAACGCAAGCGCAAGGCTGGCCTGAGCTACACAGTGCGACCCTGCCTCAAAAAACTAGGGCCGGGAGTTTGGCTCAGTGGCTTAAGCACCTGTCTGGCAGGCGCGAAGCTGTGAGTTTGATCCTCGGTGCCACAAAAAAATAAATAAATAAATAAATAAAATAAAAAAAGAAGGGGACTGCCAGCTGCTGGACCAGATGTTTTACATCCTTGCTGGATGTATGTTTGTTTGTTTGCAGTGCTGGGGATTGAACCTAGGGCCCTACCACTGAGCCCATCCCAGTCCTCCTTGCCAGATTCAAATGATATCCAAGACAATGCTCATCAGAGCAGTGTCAGGCTGAGGCTTATCCTTTACTCCTGTCTCAACAATCATACCGTGTTCTAGACTCCTTGGGCATCTGACCCAGCCCTCAGTGACTACCCCTCCTGTGGTCAGACAGTTCTGGCCACTCAACCTCAGACTGGACTCCTGGTCTCTTCCCAGTCACTAATCCTTCTGATTTCCTTTGATTCTGATGCTGTCCTTGAAAGAGGTGGGAATTAGACTCTGGAGTTTGGCTCAGCAGCTTAAGCGCCTGCCTGACAAGCATGAGGTTGTGAGTTCGATCCCTGGTGCCAAAAAAAAAAAAAAAAAAAAAGGTGGGAAGCAAACAGCTCCCTGAATTCCCAAGAAAACTAAGGCACAGGAAGGCAACACAATTTACTCAAGATCACTCAACCAGCAAGATCAGGACTGGGTTTAAACCCTGGGATCCTGGCTCCCTCAGCAGCATGCTGCTGATACTGTTCTTTTGGGACTGTGTCCCTCTTCCTAAGGCACAACTTGGCTCCCCATATTGTGTGACCCCTCCCCCAAGACTCCCTAGGCACCTGCTGGCTGGTGGGACCAGGGCCAGACACTCAGCAGGTGGCTGCTTGGGGGACAAAGAAGCTGGTTCTCAGCTGCTGGGCTGGGAGGGAGGGAGGGAGAGCAGGGAGAAGCTGTGTGGGGGGTGCAGGAATCTGGGCTGGGAGTGAGGAGGGGCAGGGTTGATTTAAAAGCAGGGTGCCTTTAACAAGGAGCCAGGGAACAAATTGCAGGAAAACAGCATGCAAATGAGATAGGGGCAGTGCTTAGTGGTTCAGGCACTTTTCACTGCCCTCCACCCCCACCCTTTCTGCCCTCCTAACCTGAGGATCAGCTGGAGGGAGGGCCCTGCGGGTAGAGATAGGAGCAGTGCCTGTGGGTAGAGGAAGTGTGTGTGTGTGTGTGGGGGGGTGTTGCTGAAGGACAGGCTGAGGCTTACGACAGTTCCTCTGACTGAGCCTGTTGGGGACTGCATTATGGCGGTGGATACCACTGTGTGGATTCAACAGCACATTTGGTTTGGTGGTAGGAAGGAACACTGCACCTGCTTTCTTTTTTTTTTTTTGTTTTTTGTTTTTTGAAACAAGGTCTCATTATGTGGTCCAGGCTGGCCTTGAACTCATTTATAGCCTAGGCTGGCCTTGAATTCTCGGCAGTCTTCCTGCCTCAGCCTCCTAAGTATTTAGGTTACAGGTGTGCACCACCATACTCAGTTTGCTTTTTTGAGAGTTGGGGGGACACCCAGACCCAGTAGAGATGGGAAGAGTTGTGATGGAGAATACTCATCGCGGCCTCATCCAAGAACCTCAGGCACTTACTCGGACTTTATCGAACCAAATGGTGAACACTCTTGCTACAAATGAGAAGCTGAGACCCAGAGTAGATCCTAGCCAGGACCCTCCTGTCCTTTTGAAGGTCAGGATAGTTGGATCATGTAGGTGCTGTTTGGCATCTCATCTTTATCTGATTCAATTAAAATCAAAAGGTCCTTGATCTAGTGGGAGAGGTAGCTAGAGCTGGGCTTATTAAGAAGGCAGCTCCCCTCTAGGCTGAGTTCCTTAAAGCCAGAGATTATATTATATTCCTGTCCATCAAACACCTGGTAGTTGCTGAAAAGAGAGCTGCTGGAGCCGGGCGTGGTGGTGCATGCCTTTAATTCCAGCACTTAGGAGGCTGAGGTAGGAGGAACGTTGTGAATTCAAGGCCGGCTTGGGCTACAATGCGAGCCCAAGGCCGGCCTGAGCTACATAGTGCGACCCTGCCTCAAAAAACTAGGGCTAGGAGTTAGGCTCAGTGGCTTAAGAGCCTGTCTGGCAGGCACGAGGTTGTGAGTTCGATCCTCGGTGCCACCAAAAAAAAAAAAGTTGTTGGATGGAGAATAGATGTGTGGGTGAAGGATGGAGAGGCTGAGGCTAAGTTTTTTTTTTTTTTTTTTTGTAGCGGGGATCAAACTCAACCTTGTGCTTGCCAGGCAGGCACTTAGGCCATTGAGCTAAATCCCTGGCCCCAGGATAAGTTCTTGATGGATGGTATTTGCTGTATAAAGGACAGTGAGAGCCTCCTGGGATGAGTGATCAGGAAAAGGGGTGGTGGGAGAAGTGAAATAAGAAAGACAGAGCCGGGCATGGTGGTGCACGCCTTTAATCCCTGCATTCGGGAGGCTGAGGTAGGTGGAGCATTGTGAGTTCGAGGCCTGGGCTACAACACAAGCGCAGTGCCGGCCTCAGGTACATAGTGCAACCCTGCCTCAAAAAACTAGGGCTGTGGGTTTGGCTCAGCGGCTTAAGCACCTACCTGGTAGGCGTGAGGTTGTGAGTTTGATCCCCAGTGCCACAAAAAAAAAAAAAAAAAAAGAAAAGAAAAAAAAGAAAGAAAGAAATAAGAAGGACCACCGGGCCTTCTTGGTGGTGCATGTCTGTAATCCCAGTACTCAGGAGACTGAGGCAAGGGATTGCCACAAGTTCAAGGACAGCCCTGAAGTATGTAGTAAGACCCTGTCATAAGTAAGTAAGTAAATAAATCAATAAATAAATACATAAATTCAAATAAGAAGGACCTAGGACAGTATTCCAGGTATGGAAAAATGGCTGAGTGAAACTGTAGAGGTCTGACCAAACAAAGCACACACGGGGGCTAGGATTGATCTTCACTTTGTCTCTCCATTACCCCCCTTCCCACGCCCACTCAGTCCCCGGCTCATCTCTGGGGAGAGCCCCTTGTTCCTGCTGAGCCCAGTCGGGACCTCCCATCCCACCCCCTCCCTTCCTGCCAGACTGCCTGCCAGTAAGGCTGCAGACTGTGCAGCCAGAGACCCGGATTGTTGTTGGAGAAGCTGCTGGTTTGTTTGCTCCTGAGCCCGCCGAGAAATCTCAACAATCAATGACCAACAACACTCTGCCTGCAGCTGCAGCATCGATCCTCCTCTCCCAGGGCTGGTAGCTGGGCAGCAGGTAGGCAGGTGAAAGGAAGCTGGGGCAGATTTGAGCCTTCCCACTTGGGGGTTGAGGCTCCATGGAGGCTGAGGGGATGGGGTAGCCCAAGATGCCAGGACAGTTGAGACTGGTCCTTGTTCACCAAGGCTTGCAAAGTGTGGGACAGTCACCTAAGGCTGCTGACCTCTGGGCCTAACTTCAGGGAGCACATATCACCAACTTCTGGTCCTGTGATTTTTGTTGGCCTCTAATTATTAGAAAGGTGTTTCATTCCTTTGCCGCAAGGACAGGACAAGATAAAATGTCTCTAACCTACAGCATTAAGGGCTGAGAGCAGATACCAGCAAAGAAGCAACTGTCATGAACAGAAATGTGCTAGAAGAAAGTTAGGGACTGTTTGTGTCTTGAATCTATCTGACAACATGAGCTTAAACTTGGTCTACAGAAGGAAGGTAATAGCCTCTATCTCACAGAGATGATATGAGGGTTAAATAAGCTAATGCATGCAAAGTACTCAGTGGAGAGCCTGACATGTATTGGTACCTAATAAATGTTTGCTATTGTTGTTGATGCTATTGTTGTTGTTTGAATAATGTTGTTCCTCTGGATTTCCATCTGCCTATATTGGAGCTCTGCTGTAGTCAGGGTGGTGGAAATGGACATGGTGTCGACCGAGGCCAGGTTTTGTAGAATGGTCAGGCACTTTGGAGTGGCCTTAATATTTATTGCCTGTGTAGCCCAGGGTAAGTGACTAAATATCTCAACAACTCGGTTTTCCTTCTCTTTAAAATGGAGATAACTAATCTCTTATTGTATTAAGTGGAAAATTTATGTGAAGGCCTGACTGGTGAAGCTTGGGCCCCAGGGTGTCCTGGGGCGGACCTCATACCTCAGTACATGTTTGTGGAATGAGTGAATGGATGAATGAATGAATGGCAGATGGCTATCCCCCAGGGTTTGCTTTCTGAGGAGTTGTGAAAGGCTCATAGGCCTGAATTGCTATGCTTCTAGAGGAATCTTTGAACCCCTTCCCCACTCCATTCAAGGGCACATCAGCTCAGAGCTGATCCCAGTTTCATTCACATTGATTACTCTAGGCTGTGTGAGGGTGTCTGAAACTGACATGGACAAGGGGCTTTAGAGCCAGAAAACATAAGGTGGTCCTGTCCTCATTTGAGTCCTTAAGTTCCCACTCAGACAGCAGAGGCTCGGGTGGGTAGGTGCTGTGGGAAGGGGTCAGGAAGGCTGGGCCATGGGCTTATCTCTACTGATGTCTACCTGTGCAATTCTCATGCATTTATCAATATGCATTTAATGTCTGGTGCATGTAAGGGTCTGTGCCAATGGGGACACAAACAGTGGTAGCACTAAGGGTTGACTGAGGAGAGCCTTTACCCCACGAAGAATGACCATCAGCAACCCACCCCACCCCACCTCAGACTGATGGCATGACAGCTTAATTTGTAGAAGGAAAAAACCAAGTAAAGGCTATAATTTACAGTTGGGATAATTGGCCAACTGTTAGGAAAGGGAAAAAAAAACCCTAACATACAATCTATGTAAAAATAGTGTGCTTGCTCCGCAAACTCAGCTTTAAGATGCAGTGCCAGCTGCCAAGGGTGCACCTCTCCATACTAACCAGGCAGCTGACCCTAGGCTTCTCCTGAATTGGCATCTTAAGCTGCCCTAAGATATATGGGGGAGCAAAACAGACTTGGTATCCTTTTTTCTGAGTTCAATTTGCTGGGAGAAATATTAAGCAACCAGGTACCTGTGACCCAACAAGATGTATACCTGGATGGGTGAAGCAAGGGACTGTGGAAGCATGAAAGAGTCCCCTGACCAAGGCTGGAGGACAGGTTTCTCTGAGAAACCATAGAATAGATGCCCAATAAATATGTGCTGAAAAATTACTGAAGTGCCAGCTAAGCACTTGAGGTAGAGGAAGCCAGATTGGCCCTGGAGGGGCAAAGAATATCAGGAGGAGAATGGCAAGATCCCAGAAGCTGCTGAGAATTTAGCTAGTTTAAGGAATTGGCTTGACTGGATTAAGTCATCTTCCTGGAGTTGTTGCTTTCTGTTGGGATTGGCCTTGGAGACCTCCTAGTATAAGTGCACCAGGGCTGGCAATGTTACCTCCTTTAGATTTATTTTCTTTCTTTCTTTCTTTCTTTCTTTCTTTCTTTCTTTCTTTCTTTCTTTCTTTCTCTTTTTCTTTCTCTCCCCCTTTCTCTCTCTTTCATTTTCTTTCTTTCTTTCTCTCTTTCTCTCTCTCTCTATCTCTTTCTTTCATGAACGAAATCACAAGAGTAGGCCAGTAACCTGGGAACCCAGAAAGCCGCATAGCTTGACAATGTCTTTTGAGGCCCAGGTGTGCTCCTAGGCTTGGCAACCATGAACTCAGTGCAATTTTACATTGACTGTTCCAAAGAGTGAAGACCCAGAGAAGCCAGGGGCATGCCTGGGGCCACATGACAGGTTGTACTCTTAACCACGTAGACTGAAAGATTCCTTAACTAAAGTTACTCCTGCCTATAGGCCCCTTTCAGTGCCCTCTTTTTTGTTTGGGGGGTTGAGCAGAGCACCGAGCCCTGACAGCTCTGCCAGGTGGGGGCGCAGGATCCCTGAATTGCCCAGACTGGCAGATGAGCTTGCAGGGGCTGATGGAGGGGTGCTGGCTAGGAGAAACAGGGACTAGAAGGGCAGGAGGAGGCTGCAGAGTCTGGGACTGGATAGAGAGAGGAGTTAAGGAAGCAGGTTTTCTGATATGGCTCCCCTTTAAGGCAGCCTTGGTGGCGGTGGGCATAGAAGCTTAGTTTCTAATTAAACCTAGCCCTTGTGTCTCCTTGCTCCCCATTAGCACCCTACAGCATCCCCAAGGCATTTTAAACTGCCACCCTGCTGAGGAGGCCGGGATGGCCGCCAGGACCTGCCAAGCTTGATGTGCTTAGGCTGTGCGGGGCAAAAAGCCAAATCAGGCTTCCCGCTCCTCTCCACACCAGTCCCTGGGCCCTTTGGTCTCCTCAGAAGCCCACGGGGACTTTCTGTCCACCCCGTCAACCTCTGAGGGTTTGAGCAGAACCCAGATTATCTCCTTGTCCCCAGTGTCACATCCTGACCCTAAAGCATAGGACAGGGCACAGGGAGTAGGACAGATGGTCAGCTCCTTCTGCAGCAACCCCCAGACTCAAGAAAGAGCTGTCACAATCCAGCACAACTAGAGGAGTCTGTGGGAAGCAAGCAGCAATTACCATTTTAGGTTAAGACAGCCTTGGTTTGTTAACCCTTGCAGCAGTGGGGATCCTGGAAACCAAACCTTCCTTCCCTTTCTCTCCTTCCTCCTCCATGCCTTACCTCCTGAAAGCTAGCTTCTAGTTCCTGGCAGAGAGCGCACTAAGATTTGAGGCCCCCACTCCTCCTTTTCCTACCTCACTCTCAAGCAAGCTCAGAGAGTTGGTAGAGTGGTTCCAAGGTCACACAGCATAGAGGCAGCCTCCACCCCCTGGAAACCCAATCCCACCAGTTTCACTGCTTCCACCTTCACAGTCTCCCCAGGCCACATTCACACATGCAGAGTTTAATTAACTTTATTGATATTCAGAAATTAGGAGAATGACTAAAGGTAATTGCTCATTAAAAATCATTAAACTGACACAGCAGGCCTGGGCAGGCCCAGCCTCTCCTGCACTGCCTTCTTCCCTCACTATGGCAAGATTTCCTCCAAACTGCCCATGGGCTGGGCAGATACTCTGTGGTCCATGGTGCCGCTTAGCCCTGGGGCCAACTCTTCACAGAAGGTGCTGAAGGAAATAGGAGACTGAGTCTATGGGGTGGGCCCATTCTCACCCTTGTCTCCCAAACCTCTGGGGCCTCTACCTCCCAGGACTCCTGCTGCTTCTGGGCTGTGCCTGGCTGCATCTTGCAGCTGGAGTCTCAAATGTGAGCAAAGCTCTGAGGGTTGCAAGACTGCTGGGCTGAGGGATGCATCACCCTGGCTGCGAAGACTCACAGCCCTAGGCCTTTGCTCCCCGAGGCTGTCCTTCACTGAAGTCTCAGGCACTCTGAGATGGCCAAATGCACTGTCTCCCAATGAGAGGACTCAGTACCCTCAACAACCAGAATCTTGAATCACAGCTAAAGAGGGAGGGGTCTCTGGGCCACCCAGCTCCGGTGCCCATGCCTTTACCTGCCAGGCTTCCTCCTCTCCTTTGAGTAAAAATAAAGGGCTTCCTCAGCAGTCAGACCCCTGGACCAAAAATGGGCACTGGAAATCCTACTGGGTCAGAGAGGGATACTGGCAGGGGACAGACTTCTGGCCACAGAGTGGGCAAATTCCTCCCAACACCCACCCCCACAAACTCAGTGGGGTTCAGGGGACTCCCAGCCACATCAACCTTCCTCCTGGAGACCTGAAGTCTCAGTCCAGCTCCCAGGGAGTCCTCTGGCAGAGGCTGCAACCATGTACTAGTGGCCTCACATGGGATTACTGAATTCTCCGTTATTCAGACCTCCCCAAGCACAGACAACCCGGGACTTACTACTGCAGACACACAAGTTATCAATTACACTCACACCAAGACACATACACTCACACAGGAGGCCTCAGACTGCAAGCCAGGGAACGGCCCTGTGCCTCAGGGGAACTGTCCAGAGCAAGGATGTGGCCAGACTCTGATACAGATGGTGAATTCGGAGGGACATACTTGACTGCTACCTCCCCTATGGGCTTCTCTTTGCCCATTCAGTCCCTGCGGGGAGGCTTCCGGGATTCTTCCTCTTGCCCGCAACATAAACACCCAGTTCCAAGTTACCCGTGTTGCTGGAGGACCCAGTGTGACCAGATGACTAGTAGGTACGCGGGGCTGCGCGTGAGAAGAGCTAAAGGCTCAGGGAGGGGCTTCCACGCCCTTGGGGCCCTAGAGCCAAAAAATCTGCCGTGTAGGGGCCCCGCGCTGCCCCGACCTCAGTCAGACACGGAGGGGAAAGATACAGCGCAGAGGTTAGAAACTCCCCCTCTCCCCTCCACAGCAGGCGCTACGAGCCACGACAAGGGACCGCGGTTCGCAACTCTGAACCCGGTTTCTACCCCACCAGCCGGCGGCGGAAGGAGCGGGAGAAAGACTTGAGCAATCAGCTTCGAAAAACAGCTTGTTTGAACCGGGACGGCAGGTCCAGCCGAGACTCCGAAACCTTCCTTCTCCGGAGCACAGAACCTTTATCCTTTCCCCAAACTCCCTTTGTGCCTACTCCAAGGCCGAGCTTCCCCTGACCCGAGACCAATGAAGTTGAGAATGTGACTCCCTGCGAGGGGCTGGGGGCGCAGAGTCCGGAACCAGCAGTTCTCTCGCAGCGAGTCCGCCTGAGCCGAGGGGTGGAAGGGTTAGGAAGGCAGGCCGGAGGGAGGCAGAGCTCTGGGCGTTTTCAGTGTGTGTGTGTGTGTGTGTGTGTGTGTGCGCGCGCGCGGGCAAAGGACTCCAGAGAGGACAAACTATCCCGGGACCTCATATTCTGCAGTCCAGGGCAGAGCGAGGAACCAGATACATGGCCCAGGGGTCCCCAAGTGTCTCCCCAGAACTGTGCTCTAGATTCTGATTCTGGCGTGGCTGTGCTAAGGCGGAGGGAAGTGAGCGACGTCCTAACCCCGGGGCCGGACGACATCAAGCCGGGTTCCTCCGCAGTAAGGACGCGAGAGGCCCCGGAACCCGCGGCAAAGTCGTGCGAAGTTTGGCGGGCAGCGGGGTAGGCGGGATCGCGGGCCGCCAGCCAGACCGTCCCGACTCACCGCCCCGCGTCCCCCCGCCCGCGCCTCGGCGCCCCTAGACGCCTGGAGTGTGGCGAGGTAGCGCGCGGGTGAGCGCGTGTGTGCGGGGCGGGGGTGGCGTGATGAATTGCAGCAGAGAAATCCCATTAGATCCGGGGAGATGATTAAAGGCGAGGTCTCGGCCAGGCGCGAATGGCGGGAGCCGCGGCAGCTTCCCGCCCGCGGAGCCCGCGCCCCGCCCGGCTCTACCGGCGCCGGGGGCAGCGCAGCCGGCGGGACTCGGAGCTTGGGTTGGACAACGGGACGCGAGGAGCTGAGCGACAGGACGGTCTTCCCTTCCCACCCCCGGGACCTCGCCCCCGCTACCGTCCTGAGCCGGACGCCGGGGTCCCTTACCGTGAACCAGGAGCGCCAGCAGCGAGGGCAGGAGCAGCAAGGCTGCTGGGCGCATGGTGCTGGTTGCAGCCGCGCCCCGGGCTGGGGCCGCGGCGGTAGGGCGAGGGGCTCTGCGAGGCGTGGGCGCAGGAGGGGCAGAGCCTGCCTGGTCCGGCCAGGGAGCGGGAGCGGGGCCGCCGCCGCCGCCGCCAGCGCCTGACAGAATCAGCACCACGGCCAGCGCCTGGCGTCGGCGCCGGGCTCGCCGAGCGGGGCTGGGGGCGGGGGCGCGGGAGGAGCGGCTTACCGTAAAGTCTCAAGCAAAGGCGCAGAGACCCAGCGGCAGGAGCACAGGCGCCCGCGCCACCGCCTGCTCAGGGGAAGGATTGCCCTACTAGTGTGGGCACACGGCCCCCTCCCTTCCGCGCTGCCCACGCCCAGCCAAACCTGCCACCCTCTCCCCCTTTAGCAGCTTGCTAAGGTGGTAGATTTTAACCCGACTCTCCATGTGAGACAGCACTCCCTCTTCCCACCTCTCTCCACCCCATCCTGGTACCTGAGGGCGCCAAGGGTGAACCGGGAAGACATTTCTGAGTGAGGCAGCTGATGAGGCCCGTGTGCCCTTGTGACAGCTCCGTCCTGGGCCGATAATGAAGATGGCTTTTGAGCCTACAAAGGACAATAAATTATTACTTTGCGCTCAATAAATGCCAGGGCTCCAGGCAGCTGCATCAGCAGCAAACTGTGCTCACAGAAAAGCTTAATTATCCTGATATTATAGTTAAAAGCCAGTGGCACTTGTGTCCTGGGGAGACATTCTCCACTTGGAAGGAGGCAACCTGGGCCAAGTTGTGGGGAACCGAAGGTAGGATCCTAGGTCCTCAGCCAACCTGGATGTCCAGGATCCTGGTTTGTCCCCTCTGTGGGACCAGAGCAGCCACAGTAACGGCCAGAGCCTTCGGCCCAGATCCTTCATATACTGCTCAGGCCCCTGGAGCTGGTGGAGAAAACGGGACAAGAATAGGGGAAGGGCTCTTGGAATTAAAAAAAAAAAATTAATGTACTTATTTTTATATTTTCTATGATAGAGTACTGGGGGTTGAACAAAAGACCTTCGCACTGAGTTCCATCCCCAGACCTTAATTTTTAATTTTGAGAAAAGGTCTCACTGAGTCACTAAATTCCCCAGGATGGGCTTGAATTTTTAATCCTCCTGCCTCAGCCTCCCAGAATGCTGGGATTACAGGTGTGTATTATTATGTCTGGCTTTATCATTAGCGTTGTCATCATTATCATCGTCATCATCATCATCCTTGAGACTGAACGCAGGGCCTCACACATGGTAGGCAAGTGTTCTATTGCTAAGCTGCACCCCCAGTCCATTAGGACTGTTTTAGATGGATACTCGAAGGAGGCCCAAGGGAGTAGCCAAAAAAGCTGTACCATTTGATGACATGGAAAAATAAGCTTCCAGAACTCTGCTTGGGCTCTGGAGTGCCAGTGAGACACAGGACAGTAAAGGAATCAGTGAGAGTTATATCATCCTTAAGGCTGCTATTTAGATCCAGGCATCCATGGTTGGGCTGACCTTGGCTCCTGAGAGGGCAGCTCTGATCTTAGTTTTGACCCAGAATCCAGTCATTACCCAATGGTTTTCCCAGCACTTTTCATCCTAAAAGCTGATGGCAAAACTTATGCTCTTAAGTCTTACTCCTCAGCGAGTGTTTTGTTTTGTTTTCCAGAGAGTCTTTTGGTCCTTACTGTCTTCACAATCTTCCAACTCTGCTTCAGGGATTCTTTCCAGATCCTCTTGTGGGCTCTAGAGAGTTGCCTTGCTGTAAGATACTCAGGCAGCAGGCAGGTGGCGTGTGGAATTAGCCGAGGGAGATGCGGGGAGAGGATTTTTGAACCGTTGTTTTGAGAAGCTGAGGAAAAAGAGCAGTAGCACAAGGATGGCAGGAAGGGGGAGGTGTTGATGAAAGGACCAGAGGTGAGGAGGAAAAGCCAAGAAAGAAGACACGGAGGAGAGGGAGAACCAGAGGTACTCACAGAATTGGGGACTAGGCACAGAAACAGAAATACAGGTCAATGTCACAAGATTCCTGCTATCCTTGAAGGTATTTCTGAGCTCCTTCCACATCCCTCGGTCCCTCAGGACTAGGCAACTTGGAGATGGGGGTGACCATGACCCAGGGACAGTAAACATTGTGTGCCAGGATAAATGCTGACAATTTGGAGGTAGGCACAGGTTCCTTTGTCGCTCTTGCAGCTGGACTCTTGATGGGCAGGACAGTATCTGGAAGAAGGACAGCCAGAGAAGCCATCCAGAACTTTCCCCATCATCTTTCCTGCTGCTTGGAATCACCTAGGCATTCAGGAGAGGGGTCCGCTGGAGACTACAAGCCCCAGAATACAGCATTCTGCCCTAAGCTCTAAGAATAGTTTTGTACTGCATGTGGGGATAATTATGCCCCTGGGTTGTCCCTCCTTCCTAAAGATGCTCAACGTGTCTTCTATGTGATAGGCTCCCAGTCAGATTGAGGCAGAGCCTGGGCCAACTCAGGAAGCAGCAGAAATTTTGCCAATCACCTTTTCTCATGCCCTCCAAGGGGTCCATTCTTCCTAGACCTTGACAAAAACCGCAAATTGAGGACAATAAAATGTTCAAAGGGACATTCAGCTATATATAGGGTTTATAGGCTTATAGTGTATGCACCAGGGATCAGACTCGCAACCTCGCGCCTGCCAGACAGGCGCTTAAACCACTGAGCCAAACTCCTGGCCCTAGTTTTTTGAGGCAGGGTCGTGCTACGTAGCTCAGGCCGGCCTTGCGCTCACGTTGTAGCCCAAGCCGGCCTCGAACTCACAACGCTCCTCCTACCTCAGCCTCCCGAGTGCTGGAATTAAAGGCGTGCACCACCATGCCAAGCTTGTACTAAACTGATATACACATCACATTTGAAAGTGGCACCTGGGGAAACTGAAAATCTCCTCCCATACTGGTGTCGTTTCTCCCATTCTCTCTGTGTCTCCTGGGCTTCCCCCATTTGTTCCTAGGGGACCCTGGGCTTCCTCTGTATGTGTAATTGCTAAGTTGTCTGTTTTCTTTTCTCTGCTAGCTGTAGAGTCTGTGAAGGCATGGACTAAGTTGGTCTCATCTACCCCCAACCTAGCCCAGTGACCAGCACATAGTAGATGCTCAATAAATATCTGTGACTAAGTAATGGGCATAAAGACTATCTAAAGCCCAAGGGAGGTCATTGTGAGAGTTGTAAGATAATGGAGAAGGGGGCATTTGCTTCAGGTCAGTGAAAGCTGCTGTGGCTGGATTGGAATTGATAGTAAGAGGGAGAGAAGAAGAGATGCTTAAGTCTCAGTATCCCTTGTAGTCCCTGCCTAGACTATGTCAGAACTCCAGTCCACATCCCCAGAGAAACAACATCACTTGGTTACTTCCAAATGGCCCACCACCTTGTACACTGATGGCTTATTTTGAAGTTTCTGCAAGGATAACACTTGCTTTCTGAGACAGAAAAGGAGACAGCTTGTAAACAAGAGCTATAGCATTTTATATTTTGTGGTACTAGGGATTGAATATATCCCTAGTCATCTTTTTTTCCTTTGGTAGTAAGGATTGAACCCAGGCCCTTCACAGTGAATTACATCCACAGCTCTTTTTTTTTTTTTTTTTTTTTTTTTGT
The DNA here is from genome assembly GCA_004363535.1 of Dasyprocta punctata. NCBI lineage: Eukaryota > Metazoa > Chordata > Mammalia > Rodentia > Dasyproctidae > Dasyprocta > Dasyprocta punctata. Next base: position 12,430 of record RJWM01024797.1, on the reverse strand, counting down.
ACTGGGGATCAAGCTCACAACCTCACACCTGCCACGCAGGCACTTATGCCACTGAGCTAAATCCCTGGCCCTATTTTTTGAGACAGGGTCTCATTGTGCAGCTCAGGCCAACCTTGAACTCACTTTGTAGCTCAGGCTGGTCTTGAACTCACAATGATCCTCCTGCCTCAGCCTCCCGAGTGCTGGGATTAAAGGCATGCACCACCATGCCGGGTAAGAGCTGTATCTTCTGTAAACAGGGTTTATGAGAAGCAGGGACAGGGGCTGCTGCCTCACTTCAGAGACTGCAGGGGCACAGAGCTGTCTGCTCACCTCAACATACTTCTCGGGGTAGCCCAACAACCTCATAGCACTGGAACAGTCCAGGAGGACAGGTTTGGCTCCCTGGATTACCCAAAAGTAATCCTTTGAACGATGCAGGGGACTGATAAACAGAGTCCTAGATTCTGAGCATTTGCTCCCACTCTAGGAGTGGGACCAGATCAGCTGTAGCGAGGGCCCAGGGTGGATGGAAACAGCAGCAGAAAGTGGATTGATGTGAGCTACTTTCCATCTCGAGGCCTCCAGCCTGCCCACCACCCCCAGCCGAGGCCTTTGATCCTCTACAGCTCCATAAATGTTTAATGCCACCGGCTGGGCAGAGAGAGGCAGGTGCTGGAACAGGCAGACCGGGGATAGGACTTGAGATCCATGATGCTGGCTAGATTATTTTCATGGAGTAGTCCTGGAATGGGTGGGAAGAGCCCCCACTCCACGACAAGGGAGAAAAGTCCCAGGGCTCAAGTTTGTGACACTAATAAAACTCTTTGAAAATCACTAAGGGACTGAAAATAAGACGAGTAATCAATTGCAGAAGGCCAAATCCTGATTTGATTGAAGGATAAAGATGGAAAGTTAAATGACAATCAAATGCAAATACAGCTCAACAAACACCACAGCAATTACTAGGCTCAGGAACCACATGGTGCTTGCAGGCAGCAGGGGTTGGTAATTTGGAATCCTGGACCTGTGCAGAGGTGACCAGCGTGGAGCTATTTTAATGGACAGTTAAACAGATGCAAAAACCCCTGCATCTACTTTGCATACATTGCTGACGAGTGGGGAACCAATGTCCAGGGAGGTTATACTATCTCCGAGGCTGCCTCTGTGTCGTGTCAGAATGGAAGGGGCCCTGAGTGCTTGGGAGGCGAGGCCAGAGTGAGCAGCAGAGCAGAAAGCCAGTGTCATTGGATTTTTCCTGCTGGCTGGTGTTGATGGTGCATGGGTTGCAGTTCAAGGGAGTCTGTGGGGTCTTCCACGAAGGGCTCAATGTACTGGCCTTCCAACAGCCCAAAGGCCCTGATAAGAGTGGCCTTCTCCTCTAGATTTGCATAATGCTTTGCATCTCATTTGAATGCTATTAATTTGCTACCAGGCTAGGTTGGCATCATGGAGGAAAGAGAACAGCTGGCCTTCTCCCTCCCCTCTGGACCCCAGCTTACTCTGAGCGTGGCCCTCCCCAACTTGGAGAGCGCAAGGCTTCCATGTTCCTTTTCTTTTTTTTTTTTTTTTGTACCGCACATCGAACTCACAACCTCACACCTGCCAGGCAGGCACTTAAGCCACTGAGCTAAATCCCTAGTCTGGCCTCCATGTTCCTTGATGCTTGGAGAGTCTCTTAGTGAAGTCACATCCTAAAAGCCATGGTGCCTGGGCATTGTGGCCACTTGCAGAGTGACGTGGAAGGGAGAAGAAAGCATCTTCCAAGGGCACCCTTGTCAGACCAGAGACACCATGGGAGCCTTTCTGGGAGCCTTCGTCTCCCTGAGCAATCAAGGCAGCTTGGCTTGGAAAGGATCCAAAGATAATAACCAGGAGAGGGAGGGAACAGAGACAGGTGATAATCCCAGAGAAATATAGAGGGCTCTAGAAATAAAATCTTCTGAACTCAATAGTTCTCAGTGCTTGAACTTACATAAAATACATCTGTCTAGAGGCATTAGGTTTATGGTGCCACTCTGGAGCTGGGACCCCACTCAGTAACCAGGTTGATGGCAATGTGATCAGGAAGCAGGTGGTCAGGTAGAGTGGGCTGCCCCTGGAAGGCGGACAGCAAGGGGCCACAGAGATGGGTCGGGCTGGGGGATTGAGGCTCACCTCATCCCTCAGACATGTCTGAGTTCAGCTAGGCTTACCCCCAGATCTACCCCACTCCTTTCTTGCTTAGGGGGCCTGACCTGGCACCTTGGGCAACAGACTGCAGAATATATACTCATGCAGCACTCAGGAAGGAGGGACCATGGACCAAAAGCTTTTCTCCTTTTGTTAGGGAGAGGCCCTTCACCCTACTGAATCCTAGGGCCAGCTCCACTCAACTCAGTAGAGTAGGCCAAGATGGGGGCAGGAGGTGTGAACAAATATCCCAACTGGGTTGACCATATACCCTGTCCCTAATAGTGCTCACCCTAAGTCAAGCTGGGAACAGAAGAATGCTCTTCCTTCTTATGCCTGATACAAGACGAGGGCATTATGTTGAAAAATGTGAGCGCATAACTCTGTTTTCCATTTTGAGCAAATCCAGGCACAAAGCTTTGCAATTATATAAGACATGGACTCATAGCTGATTCGCATTTTATAGAGGGTAAAAAGATTACCATAGGCATTTAAAACAAATTCACAATAATTCTGTATATTTCTTATTTTAAAGGAAGTCAGTACCTGAGGTCACTGCTTTTTTTTTTTTTTTTTTTTTTTTTTTTGCGGCACCGGGGATTGAACCCACAGCCTCGCGCCTGCCAGGGCAGACGCTTAAGGCACTGAGCCAAACTCCCGGCCCTGGTTTTTTTGAGGCAGGGTCGCACTATGTAGCTCAGGCTGGCCTTGCGCTCGCGTTGTAGCCCAAGCCGGCCTCGAACTCACAACACTCCGCCTACCTCAGCCTCCCGAGTGCTGGGATTAAAGGCGTGCGCCACCACGCCCGGCTTTAAGCCAGGGAATTTAACTGCAACCCTACAATAATCCTATAATGTTGATACAGTACTAATTATTGTTCCCATTACACAGATGAGGACACTGAGGCTTTGAGAGGCTCCAGATCCAGTGAGCCTTTGTAGGAAAAGATGATGAAGGGCTTGTAGTTTCCCTGGGATTCTTGGGGTTTCCTGTAGGAAGTCTGTGTCTTCCTCCAACAGAGTCTGGAGTGTGGGCTGCTTTGGAACATTAGGGAGGGTTGGTTACTTATTAATTTACTCATCTGACAGATATTTAATAAGTACCCAGTCTGAATCCCTAGCTCAAAGGTGAGTGAAAACACAACTTGTTCCTGCTCATGCAGAGGTCATAGTCTAGCTTTGAGACAGTACCCAGGACCATCTGACCAAATGCAAAACGGCAAGGTGCTCTCTGGGGATGATGCCCACAATGGGAATCTGAGGCATCCCTGAGGAGGCGGTGATTGAGTGAAAAACTAAAGGATGAGTGGGCCAGGAATATAGCTCAGTGGCGCAGTGCCTGCCTGGCAAGCACAAGGTTCTGAGTTTGATTCCTCTTACCAAACAAAAACAAAAACAGGAACTAAATGACGAGTATGTTATGTGAAGAGGGAAGTGCATTCCATGCGGGAAGTACAGCATGTGCTTGTGTCAGTGGGACTGAGAGGTGGTTAGTGTGGCTAGATAGCGGAGAAGAGGAAGTGCATGTGTAGACGTAGTTAGAGAGGTAGCAAGTGCATAGCTCCATGAGGGTGGGGCATGATAGGTAGGTTCCTCATCTGTCCTTCTCTCCACTCACCTCTTTTTTTTTTTTTTTCATTTTTAGAGGGAGAGGCTGGGATTAAAGTTGAGTACCACTGTGCCTGGCTTCTTCACTTAACCCATACCCAACCAACTACACAATCCCTTCATCGCCCTCCCGCTCATTTGTCTATTAAATGAGGGAATTTTTTTTTTTTTTTTTTTTTTGCAGTACCAGGGATTGAACTCACAACCTTGCATCTGCTAGGCAGGCGCTTAAACCACTGAGCCAAACTCCTGGCCCTAGTATTTTTGAGGCAGGGTTGCACTATGTAGCTCAGGCCAGTCTTGCTCATGTTAGCCCAAGCCAGCCTTGAACTCAATGCTCCACCTACCTCAGCCTCCCGAGTGCTGGGGTTAAAGGTGTGTGCCACCATGCCCGGATAAATGAGGGAACATTTACTGAGCATTTTGTGTGCGCTAGGACCTGAGCCGGCTCCTGGAGAACTGAGCCCTCAAGGAGCACCCAGGCTGAGGAGGGGAAACCATACGGGTTGTCTCTACCAGGCTCAGGAAACCCTTGGGGCCAAGTTCCCCATGGGTTCACGTTTCCTAAGGTAAAGGTGCATTAGCTCCTCCAGGCGGATCTTCCAGCTACAAGGATCATCCTGGTACTTAATCCTATTCCTTTCTGCTGCACGAGTAGCCCACTTCTTACAGCCCCAAAGTGGTAAAGTCATTTCTGCTGTTGCTTTTCACCGATTCCTCCTTTGAGTCTCAGAGGCATCCTGGTCTCCGAGAGCCCAGGCAAACTGACAGGGACACTTGGTCTTGACACCGTCACGATCCCTCAGGAGCTGGCTTCAGACTCACACCTAGACACTTCATCTTCTGGGCAGGAAAACAAGACAGAAATCCTGTGTGGTTCTCAATTCTAGCTGTGCATTCCCACCCCCAGCCCCCATTCCTTGAACTACTTGTCCTCTGCTTTGTGACATCACAATGGTCTCTATGGCAACTGATTGTGAGGTCACTGGTCTTTAAAGCCATAGAATCTGCTGGTCCACACAATAGCCTGGAGGAGAAAGGGAGGATATAAAATGGGGCCCCAAGATAGAAACCACTCTGACTGGGGAAGGACTCAGGCATCAAGACCCTCAGAGGGAAGAGGATTCTGCTTCTCTGTCCATCTGCAGTGAGGCTGTGCTGGTGATTTGCCAGAGTAAGCCCTGCTAGAGAGGGAGCCTGCTCATCAAGAGGCCAAAGGACGCAATGAACAGTGCCAGGCTGGGAAGCCATGCCTGAGTTCAAAAATCCAACTTGTGCTTGCCTTGGGCATGTTTCAGAGCCTCCATTTCTTCATGTATAAAAGGCAAATGGTGCCCCTTCCCTTTCAGAAATGCATTCAGTGGGATAAACTGCAGGAGGGTTCGACACAGTATGTGCTTGACAAGTGCTTGTTGTTTTTTTTAACTTCTTTGACCCTTAGCCTAGGTTCTTGCATATTATTTGTGCTTCATTAATGCTTATAGCTGTAGGCATGATGCGAGCAAAGGAGGGCAGTGTTTAGAGCAGGGTTCAAATTCTGCCTTTGCTTCTTCCCAGTGGTAAGATTTTGCATAAATCACCACACCTCTTTGTGCCTCAGTTTCCTTTACTGAAAAATGGAACACCGAAATAGTATTGTCCTTCCAAATTTGCTTGGGATGCAACATGATTCTGCAAGTGACTGGCCTATTATGCACAGAGGGCAGTGGTGCTTGTGCTTGTCTGAAGTGAGGCTGTTTCTGCATGAGTCATATGGTTTCTCGTGCAGCTTTCAGCAAGTGTAGGTTGATCTTTGAGGTGTCCAGACCCGGAGAGTGAGGAACTCCTAAGCCAGGGCCTCAGGGATGGCAGCCTCCCCAGTAAGGTTTACTGCCATCTTTCTGGATCTCCCCAGTGTAGATACTCAGTAATGCTGTCCAGCTCATACCGGCCACAGGGGCTGGGTGCTCCTGCCATCAGGGCTGGCCATGTCTCACTCACCTATGAAGCCCCGGTCAGTACCTGACATGGCAGAGACACAGTGACAGTTAAAATGAATGGAGTAAGCTGGGCGTGGTGGCACACGCCTTTAATCCCAGCACTTGGGAGGCTGAGGCAGGAGGATTCTTGTGAGTTCGAGACCAGGCTGGGCTACAAAATGAGTTCAAAGGCCAGCCTGAACTGCATAGTGAGACCCTGTCTCAAAAAAATAGGGCTGGGAATTTAGCTCAGTGGCCTAAGTGCCTGCCTGGTAGGTGTGTAGTTGTGAGTTCGATCCTTGGTACCGAAAAAAAAAAAAAAAAGATGAACGGAAATAGATGATGTTCAATATGCAGGTTAACATGTCCTCTGCACATATCCTGGCCCAGGCTCTCTTCTAAGCACACTGCATATTATTGATTCTCACAACAACCTTCAAGGTAGATTTTTTTTTTTCTTTTGCGGCACCGGGGATCGAACTCACAACCTCACACCTGCCAGACAGGCACTTAAGCTGCTGAGCCAAACTCCCAGCCCTAGTGTTTTTTTGAGGCAGGGTCACACTATGTAGCTCAGGCCAGCCTTGCGCTCGTGTTGTAGCCCAAGCCCGCCTCGAACTCACAACATTCCTCCTACCTCAGCCTCCCGAGTGCTGGGATTAAAGGCGTGCGCCACCACGCCCGGCTTCAAGGTAGATATTAACTATTTTTAAAACTAAAGAAATGGGGGCTGGGGATACAGCTCAGTGGCACAGAGCTTGCCTGGCAGGTGTAAGGTCCTGAGTTCGATTACCCCCCCCAAAAAACAGGCAGTAATTTACCTGAGGTTACACAGCTAGTAAGCAGTGATGGAGCTGAGATTTGAACCTAGCCTACCTCGCTCTAGAACCTACACCTTTAACTCCTACATTACCCACACTAGTCCATGGGCCCTGTCCATCCATTTTGTCATATTGGCCAGAACCAACCCTCCTTGTGGCTCTCCACCCTTTCTTCTCCTCTGTTTCTTCTAGCTAAGCCTGGGCCCAATGCAGCTCAAAAGATATGAAGTCTCCCCCACTCGCCTCAGCTGTCTGCTTTCCCCTGTGCTAAAATAATGCTGTGACTGCCACCACCACAGCCAAAGCCATCACCGGATCCCTTGCTTATTTCAAGTCCTCCTAAAGCTTGTTGAGTTCTTAACTTATTAAAGATAAGCACATGGAAATAGGGAGCAAATCTCTTTATTTATGACATAATCTCCAGCCCAGAAAAGCGGCAGGAACAGTGTTGCCTATATTAGGGAACCAATAGGAAAAAAATCAATTAGATCCGCCAGAGCATTTCACTATTAACTTTCTTCTGATGTTCCTCTGAGGGCTGGCTGTGGGGGTCTCCACCAGCAGCCACGCTGGATGAGGGTGTAGAGTTTTGCAGGAACTGAGGGGGAACGATATAAGGAAGGCAGCAGGCCAGGCTCCCGACACAGGAGTCTGTCTGTCTGTGGTGCCCACCATCTAGATCTTAGCCAGAAAGTACTTTAGCTGATTGGGCCTTCTTGTTTCTTGCTGGTGTCTTCGGATGATGGTGGTGATGGTGGGGGAGTTTTCTGGTTACTCTCTGTTTCTTGCAGATTTGAACCCCAAGTCTGACTGACCATTTTTTCTACTGGATTCGTTGAGGATAGGATCCTCTTCTTCCTGCAGGAACAATGCTCTGAAGGGGCTCCTGGTGACTCATGTCTAGTGGAACCTTCTTCTGCCTCAGATCGTCAGCTACCCCCAAGGTCCCCGTGTCCATCTGCTGACCTCTAGTCACAACTCCCACGCTGTCTCCCAGAGACAGGGCTCACCCTTACCTCTGAGCACCTCTAGTGAGGAGAATACCTAGCTCCCTCGATAACTCCAGATATCACCTCCTCAAAGGCAGGAGACCATGGGGTGTTCACTAGTTTTTCCTAGTCAGCATATAGCAGGTGCTCAATAAATATTCATTGAATCAATCCATTGGTTGGCTTTATGCCAAGGCTGAGCAGGTTAGATGTTTTATTACCTGAAATAGGACCCTGTGGCTCCTCCCTTGAACCAGAAGATAGCCCAGAAAAACCTTCCAATTTTATTTCGTTCAGTCTTGCTTTTTAGCCAGAAGCAGCAGCTCAGAGGAATAAGTGTTATAATTCCCACTTTACAGAGGAGGAAACAGACTCAGAGAAGAGATGAAACTTGTCTAGGCTTCTATGTAAATCAGATGTTCTATGTCCATCCACTTTTAGTCATGGGAACATCTAACCCTAAACTTTTTCTATTCCAGCAGCACCAGTTCCTTCTCAATCCCATGGAAGTGGAGATCAGAATTACACTCTCTGTGCAGACTTCTCTCAGTGCAGGAGTGGCCACCAGCTTCTTGCACATTGTTGGCTCAAAATGAATATTAAACACCAAACCTCACAGAGGCCAGCCCTGCAGGGCAGGCAATGAACCAGCCCTCCTCATGCCTGTTCATTATTATAATTAATATTGAGCCAGGGTTGGTGGTGACCTTGCCCTCACTAGGTATTTGGGCTATTTTAGAAGCTTATTCAGATCAGTGACAGACAGCTCCAAATAGATAAACTCCCCGCCATCCAGACGAATCAATTGCAACACTGCCGTCACAACAAGCCCAAGAAATCAATCTGATTTCAGGCGACATGGTAACTCAGTGCTGGGCAACCTGGTTTTAATTTCCGCATGGCTGAGACCCAGCTTCCTGTGTTCACTGGAGCACCCTTTTTTTCCCAGCTGGAGCTTTGTGCCCAAGTGCCCAGAGCCCTGGGAAGGCTGAGGCCAAGAGGGCAGTTGCATGGAGGCCAGGGTGACCCAGAGGCAGTGTGACTTTGAGGAAGGCCCTTGAACCCCCAGACCCAGAAGGAGCTGACTCAGGTCCACTGCTGGGATGCTTGTTTTGCTGGCTTCAGCTCCAATTTTCTGCTTCCCTCTGCAAAACCCAAACCTGGAGGCCCTTCTGGGCTGCCTCCCAAATCAGAGAGCTTCAGAGGTAGGCTGCTACCTTGGGCACTAGGACAACTGCCCCTCTTGGTCTTGGGGACAGTTTGTCTACCAGGGCAGCAAAAAAAACCTCACCATGGCAGACTCTATTAGGTGTTTACTTTGTACCTAGGCTCCATGCTAAGTATTTCACACCATCTTTTTAACCCTCACAACAGCTGAAGGAGATACTTTTTTGAGGGGGGGTACTAGGACTCAAACTCAGGACCTCACGCTTGCCAGGTTGGTGCTGCACCATTGAGCTATATCCCCAGCTCCTCTTTTTTTTTTTTTTTTTTTTTTTTGAGTACGGGGAATTGAACTCAGGACCTCATGCTTGCCAGGCAGTCACTGCACCACTGAGCTAAATCCCCGGCACCCAAGGAGAAACTTTAGGTATCAATTATCCATCTTTTGCTGGGGAGGAAACCAAAGCTCAGAGAAGCTGAGTAACTTGTCCTGAATCACAAAGCTTGTTGAGTGGAAGAGCCTAGATTTGAGCCTGTGCCTATCAGACTCCTATGCCTAAGTTTAAAGCACTACACTCTGCTACAGATGACATCGAGGCGCACTCAATCTCCACTTGCTGGATCAATGAAGCCAGTGCTTTTCCTCCAGGCTGCCAGGAAGGCGAAGCTCTTCTTATGACTTCTCATAATCAGCAATTATTCCTTGAACTTTCCCCTCACCGCTTCAGGTACTGAGTTGACAGTGTTGAGGAGACAGGAGGGTCAGGAGGCTGAGCCGGCTCCCTTCCTGCTCTCCAGCTCAGCATCTTGAGGGCGCCGTTGCTGTATCCACACAGTGAGGAGTGGGGGTTGGAACAGCCTGCAGCGCACTGGGAGGTGTGGCTTTGGAGTCAGCAAATCTGGGTCCAAATTGAGGCCCCATTACTTATTAGTCAAATAATCCTGAGCAAATGTTTTAACCTCTTGGGACTTCTCTTATCCTGCTTATTTGATGGGGACAGTATTATCCAAACCACAGGTTACCAGGATTCAAATGAACACTACACGTTGGGTGCCTGGCAAGGAATAGGTACGCAGTATGTGTTGAAGTTCTTTCGGGCTCTCTTGCCTCTGCTTTTTCTTGAAGCCCACGCCTTGAGCACCCAGTTCCAAATGGCCAAGGTCAGGGCTTTAAGTATGTTTTGGCTAAGTAACTCTTACATAGTGTACACCTTATGAGGAAGGAAAGTTCAAGGGAGTTGGTCAGATGGTGACTGGGCAGGAAACCCTCCTTCCTGCCCACCCCCAGCTCCAGCCCTCAGGGTCTTTCACAGACGGACCCCAGGGATTTCTGGCTCCAATACAATCTCTCAGCCACCAGCCACCTCCAGCCCGCTCTGGATTTAGCACGTGACAATTTAGATGCTAGCAGGTGGAGCTGCTTGTGGTCACAGGGAGACTACACGTCTATCTGCTCTGGAGAGGGGGTGGGCATTGCAGCTGGGGAGATGTAGATCTGGGGGCCAGGTGGTCCTGGCTTATGAACTGGGTCTCTGTCCATCCTGGGGAGTACTCAGGGGGCTGGGTTGGCCCTCATGGGAGGTAAATGCCTGATGGGCAGGATCTGCCACCTCACTCCTCTCCAGGGCCTGCAAGGCCCTCCGGATACTGAAGTTCAGCAGTGGAGAGTGACATAATGTCACAAAACCAGCAAGCGACAGATGCAGACTCAAACCCAGGTCAGTATGGCTTCAGAGGGTTGGAACTGCCCTCACCTCTCTCTCCAGTTCTGCAGAAAATTATCTATGGGTCCTTTAACCAAAGCCTGAAATTCAAAATGAAGCAGGAGGGGATGGGATTAGCTACTGGGAGGGACTTCCTGACTCACAGGCGACTCTGGGGGAGGTTATTAAGACAAGCAGTGTTCTCTGGCTCCGGAGAGGTTTCTGGTGGGGTCTCAGTTGAATTTCCATTTTCTAAAAGCTACAGAGAGACAAGCTGACCTCTGATGTGTGTGGCTCTGTCATTTGTGACTTTTTTGAGTAGGTAATATTTACACATGCTTCCAAAAAATCAGGATGGGAAAGGTTGCTTAGTGATGTCTCTCTCAAACCCCCTACCCTCCCCAGCTGCAAAGAATATTATCCTTTTCTAGTCTAGACCTGGACAAGAAAATCCAGGCTCATAAGTCTTTTTCCTTAGTCCTATTTTTAATACACAAGATGTAGCATTCCCTGCACACTCTTCTGTGCCTCGCTTTTTGTCACCTGACAATATATCTTGGAGATTACTCTGAATCAGTACATAAAGAGCTGCCTTACTCCTAGGTGCTTTTTTTTTTTTTTTTTTTTTTTATGGTCACAGGTTTCTCAGGAGCTCAGAAGTAATCACATCTGGTTTGATTAGCTTCACATTTCCATTTACGACATCCCCGCCCAGAGAGGGCAGGAAACCTCTCCAAGGTCACGCAGCAAGGACTCGGGGACCCGCGCAGGGCTGCTCCCCCTCCTCTTCCTCCAGCTCCTGTCCCCAGCCACCTCGACGCAAAGAGCTGCCCAGGCACTGAAAAGGCGGGTGGGGGCGTCTCTAATTGAAATGCTCTGGGCGCCGTTTGCTTTGCTCTGCGCCGGGTTCGCAGGAGCCGGGAGCGGGCGGGGCGGAGGGGCGGAGGGGCGGGCAGTGCCGGGCGCCCACGTGGGCAGGCGAGGCAGGGCTGCTTCCCTGGGCTCCCCTTGCCGCGTGCTTCTCGGTAATGAGCTCCCAGGGCCCGAGGTGAGCTTCCCCGGCTGCTCACACGGCAGCTGCGTGGCACCAAAGAACACGGGTACTTTTTTTCTTCCGTGCCTGACAGCTCATTAGAAGAATTAATTTACTCCAGCGTTTGCAGTTTAAAGGACATTATTTACTGGTTAATTGTTGTTATTACAAAATGTTAAATATCATTATTTATTTCCCAGGCCCTGACAGCTTCTCTGACAGGAATTTATTGGGTGAGGCTGGATCACCATGGGGTCCCTGAGCGGGGCAGGGTTAGGGTGGGGGGGGCTGCCCCTCGTCCTGGACCTCTGGGCAGGGCAGGCACTTGGTGGGGTGGCAGAACATGAGGGGATGCATCATGGCCCAATCGAGGACAAGCTGTCATTGCCCCCCACCCCGCCCCATTTCTGTCCACTGATGAGTGCAAGGTGGGGTAGGGGTGGGGGGGAGGAGACCTGTATTTGCATAAAGCTGAAGTTTGGGGGTCAGGGTGGCAGGTGCCAGAGGTTCAGTGGCCAGAATGAGGCCAGGATCTTAGGTCGTTTCTTTAAAAGGTTATTTCCAAGAATGTAAGTCTTCAGGCCGCTGTCCTGAACTCATGGGCTTTACAAAGCCGAGTGGTCAGCCGGGGCAAGGGTCACACTGTGGTGGACTCTCGGCTGTGCATGGCCTGTGGATTTGAGTTTGACCTCTTCAGGAGACATCACATGAAAACCCAGCTTTCTGGCGTCTCTTGAATAATCAGAGAACCTTGCCATACTTGACCCAGTCAATTGTCAGTGGTGAGTCTTGCTGCAGTGCAGTGCCACTTGAGAACGTGGCTGCCCTCTCACTGTCACACCCTCCGCCTCTTATTTCCCTCTCTATTATTTTTTGGCTTGGTGGGTGTTTAAGTTTTCAAGCCCAGCCTTCTCTAAGGATCATGTATACATGCAGAAACTGAGCCCAAGCCAGGCATAGTGGTGCATGCCTTTAGACCCAGCACTCGGGAGGCTGCGATAGGA
>RJWM01024796.1:0-30143 GCA_004363535.1 Dasyprocta punctata | reverse complement strand
GAATGAATAGAAAATTTTTTCATCTTTGCAATATAATAGTCATTCATACTTGAAATCTGCCATGGTAGCACAAGTGTAGTCTACGAATGCAAATGTTTATGGTTGTATTTTAATAAAACTGTATTCAGGAAAGAAGGGCGTTACTTGCCAAATTCCACTCTATCCTCTTAAATATATTATATACCAAAATCAGACATCATTTTGTATTCATTTTTGTCTAATTTATCAAAATGATAAGTCAACTATATGTTGGTCAATAAACACCACATTTACCTGGCTTATTTTACTCAACTGATTTTCGATGCGAATAAAAGAAAATTTGCTTTAATAGCCAGTTATATTTTCCATGACTTCAAGCTTAACCTAATAGGAGTGAAAGATGAAATTCACTGTAACAACCGAACAACTACCTATCATTTCCTGAAATTTCACCTTTGGTAATTTATAACTTGGTATCTTGAAGGCTTTCCTATTTTAAGTTCACATGTCTGAAAGAAACAATAATTTAAAGCAGTTTTCAGAAAAAAAATTATGAATAGCTCTATTAAGACCCAGATACTGGTCTAGGAAAGTAAAGAAATAATTTAATGGACTTCTGAGAATAAAAGCAGCCTTTCATATTAACTTCAAATTTTGGTTGACTTCTGCTCCTTTTGCTTAAGTTTTTGTCTGAATTGCAGAATCATATAATCATGGCATTTTAATTCTGGCAGGGAACTTATATATGAGCTAGTCCAACTGATTCATTTAAAAAATGAGGAAGCAGTTTCATAAATTCAAATACATTGCAATCTAATCTATAGGAAAGAATCTTTCTGTGTTTATTATCTTGCACACATAGTCAACAAATTCTCCTTAGAAAGTAAATTTGTGATTTAACTAGTCATCTGAATTGCTTTTTACAGAGTTGCAACTAGGGATCAGAATAAAGCTAAAAATCTACCTTCTCAGTAAAATGCTATTTCATTCATTAGGATAGGGTTTCGACAGTGGAGACAGCCTGGATTCAGTAGTTTCACAAGATAGAAATATTAGCTATATCACCATGCAGGATTTAAAATTTAATTACTAAATCAACTTTCTTAAAAAGGAATAATGCAATACTTTCTCTTTGGGAATTGAGCTTGAGATGAAAGGGAGACAAAGAACTTTAGCTCTTGTAATTTAGCAGCATTTTATGATACTTATTTTATATTTAAGTTCTTGATTTTCTGCATATTGGGAGAAATAAGTCAGCACTTTCAGAACTTCAAAGACACATTAAAAGGCATAATGTCAATCATGGGCCAGCAAAAACTAAAACATTGGATTTAACTTTTACACCTTGAGTGGTATAAAACCTTACAAAATAAGGTTAGAGTCTTTCAGTAAGTAGTACCTGCTAATCCATTATCACGTCACATACCTAGGCAATTTAATGACAGCATTTAGTAATCATCAAGAAGTGGAGACAAAATTCATAGCCAAAGTCAAATAGCATATACACAGATCTTCTACCAAAGATGCAGAATCTTTAAAAGTGGTAAAGGTAGAATATTAAAAATAATAGGTAGATACTTACAAGCTCTAAATGCCTTTCATAAAATCCAGCAGCTTTGCACAAGTTCATAGTTAAGGTTTAGATAAAATATATGTGAATAACAAAGGGAAATATGCTAGTAACTTTCCTTGTCTGCTCTACATTTCCCCATAGTTACTTCTGCCTCTGTTATCACGATACACTCACTGTGACTTCTTCAGCTCTGATCACCTGGTGCATTCCTTCTTCAGAAGCATGAGGCAATGTTCTAAAACCCCTTTATAAATGGGGCGGCTTAGACCAATGTGATTATTACTGTAGAAATTAAAATTAGAAAAACTGAAAATTTGTTGATTTATTTTTGACTGATTAGTCCCATAATCGTATGATGAAGAAGTGGTTAGTATTATTAATGTCTATTAATGTCTAATCTGTGATGCTATCTAAGCCAATGTGGTTAATATTTAAAATTCTGGTCAATTTTCTTTGGCTCATAGACTACTTGCACTTATACTCAGCTCCTCTTGATCTGTGAGAGTCATATCCAATTTTAGGAATTGGTTTCTAACACCAGGTAATTTTTTAACCCCTATTCACTACTTCACCTGCCTACTTTACTGTAAATTAGAGTCTTCAATACAGAATGGTATATTTTAGTAAAAGAGTCTGAGACACTATTTATGCTTGAATTTAACCTCTGATATATATTTGATAGATAAATTACATTTACCGTAAAACGAGTTATACTCCCTACTTCTTAATTATATTGTCTATAAAATAAGCACAGTGACATGTACTTCCCAGGAGTAATGTGAGGTTTAGTGAGGTAGTATTTATAAAATACTGTTAAATAAATATTTTGGTGCATATTTAAAGATGGTAACTCTGATTTAACTCTATTTTCCAAATAACCAGACAATTGGATAATAATGAAAATGGTAAGTACTAATGATAGAAGATACAGAGGCGCTTCATGAAACTGAATCAGTCAGTCTGATTTGCCATTTGTTTCAGTAAGTATTTCTTGCTAAGAAAATGGTACCTATTTAGTGGTTTGTTTTATTTTTATATTTGGTGTTGCTATAAGCAAGACTCTCACTTCACACAGCTGCCACAGTACTCTTCACTTCTGAAAAATATGTACCTAGCATCTTCTCTTGCAATATGCCTTCTCTAACATCTCTCAGGCTTGGTGAGGTTTCTATTCTTGTTTTTTAATTCCTTGGTAAACTTTTTAATGACATTTTCACATTACGCTGAAATGATCCTTTAGAGATCTTGTAAGTAGACTGAGAGAATCACCAGAGAAAGGTGATTTCAATCTCAACACTTTTTGTAATGTTTAGCATGGAGAAGACGATTAAGGGACCCTTGCCTAATTGAATTAGACTCTCGCTATAATAAAACAGTTGTCAAGGTCAACGTCTGTAACACAACGCTGTGTTTGTGACCACAGAGAATATTTTCTAAAGAAATCAGTGTATACATGTAGCAAAAGAGTGTAGCAAGGTAGAGAATAAGGGTGCATATATTTCTTACTGTAGAATTACAGTCTACCTAAAATGAGAGGACAAACTTTCTTTAAAATTTCTTACGGAATATTTGTCCCTCCTTTATTAAATTTTTCTGCAAAGACCTTGCATTTTTTTCAGGAATCCTGGTTTCTAGTCTCTTTTCAGTGTTAATTATGATATAAAATATCTCCCTCTTCACAACCATGCCATAAAATATTCTATCTTCTTGTTCAAATATTTATGCTAAGATAGGAATGAAACTGATGAGGAAAATGTACACAAAATGTAAAGTTGAAGATTTTAATAATATGTGTGAAGCATTGCATACAGATAACAAGAACATAAAAAGATGTTTGATAATATAACACAGTAATGAAGACCTTTTGCTTACCTTATAGAAAGGTAACTTTTTTCTTTTTTATTACAATAGCTTGGGCAATGTGTGTCTTAGTCCCTTTATTTAACACTGAGGCATACTGCCTGTTGGGGGCTAACTGCCTGTACCTCAGGTATCTAGGACAAGGCCTCTGCTTCTCATTAGTTTGGCTGGGCCCCATGAGAAGTGTGCACAGCTCAGGGAGCTGAGGCACATAGTGATTCAACCTTCCCTTGAGACAACAGAGGCAGTTTCCTTTTGCTCCCAGTGAAGCCACCAAGGCATGCTGTTCTGCTGTAGATTAGGTATTCTTCCTGTCCCAGATCCTGCCCTTCCCTTAAGCTCTCCATGCATTTATTCATCTGCTGATTGTACACATAAACACACTGCAAGTGCTGGGCAATTCCTTTCTCCCTTCAGGAAAAGAGTCTCCATCTGAAGTCAGCTTTTTTATATTGATTCCTGTCTTCTTCATTCCCTGCCATCCTCCCTCTGGAATATCAAGACTGTGCAGGATGAAGAAAATATCTCACACTCAGAATTGAAAAGAGGAAAGAGGTTTATTTTGACTCACATTTCAATTGATAGTTGGATGAATGCAAGTCAGGGTGGCATGGAGGAGGGAAATCTTCTCACCTCATGGTGACCAAGAAGCAGCACAAGTGAAGGGAGGAGGCAGGGAGGGAGAGTCACTCACCAGATCATGTCTCCAGGGACTCACCTCTTCTGCCCAGACCTCAGCTCCTAAAAGCAAGTCAGCTTCTATGATCCAATCACCTTCCAAAAGGTAAGCCTATGAGTGCGTGAGGTTTGGGGTTTGGGGGGTGGAATCTACATATAAATCATAACGACAAAAGGTAAAAAAGAGAAACAATTTAAAAGAGGCATACTCAAATAGTCAATTAATAGAATCTTACCAGTCTTCCATTATGTGCCAAGTTTTGAGTTAAATATGAAAACAGGAGAGATATATGCTGTATTAGCACTTTTCCGTTGTGGTGACAAAGCACTTCACATACACAGTTTAGATACGGAAGGGTTTATTTTGGCTCAGGGCCTCTGAGGTTTCAGTACATGGCTTGCTGGCTTGAAGGGAGGAATATCATGTCACAAATGCACGGCACAAGAAAGCTGTTTGCCTCATGGTATCCAGAGAGCAGAGAACAGGATCAATCAGTGAGGAGGGAGCTGGGGACAAGAATATACTATCCCAAGTCACATGCCAGTGACCCATTTCCTCCCAGGAGGCCCCACTGCCCAACAGCACATTCACTTATGAACTTATAAATGGGTTAATCCATTGATCAGATCAATTCTCCCATGATCCAAAACTTTCCAAAATCTCCAGCCCTGAACACAGCAGTCTTTGTGGGAGGGTGGTGATGGTGGTGCATTTTTAATTTAACCTATAACAAACAGTTGAACAGAAACAATAATTCAGAGCATAGGGCCACTCAGAAATGCAGTTGTCTAAAGTATAAATGACAAATTTGAGATAAAGTCTTAAATTGACTTAGGATTTCTCAAAGATCTACTTTTCACAGTAAATAAAATAATTTTACCACACATAAGAATTTCTTAAAATCTGTAAAATTTTGTAACCATGTCTGATTACAAATTTTAGTTTTAAAGTAAGATTATGTAATTATAATCATTTAAAATTTTTGGTTATCTTTCACTTTATTAAGTTGACACATTCATGCTTAATTTTACAGACTCACTCAATAACTGGAATGCTCCAGTGTACATAAATTGAAAATAACCAGAGGGAACTACATATTAAGGACATTCTACAGATTTTTTTTTTTTTTTTTTGCTTCTTACTATTGTCACTAAATTGCCTTTTAAAAAGTTTTGGCATTCTTGATTATATTTGGAATTTACTTAACTGGTTAGTCTATTAAGTTACCCCAAGTTAGTCACACTAGACCAAGTAGAATACATCACCTTCTTTAAGTGGTATTAGACTGTGTGACTCTTTGAAGAGATTAAGTTGTTATGGGAGTTGTCAAGCACAAGTCCAAAGTGGGCTAGTCTGATCCCGCAGCTCAGTTCTGGCGATGTGTTCCAGTCTAGGGATTTTGTGTCACATAACTAAACTTTTAATTCACACGAATTCCATAGTCTTCTGCACTTCAAATGTAAGCCATCACTGTAACCATCCCCTGGGGGTTGCCCATGGGAGGACACAGTGCCCCAAGTGAGAAAAAAGTATGAAAGAATTTCAGTGGTCAGGGGAGAAACAGGCTCACATTCAAATTGAAAGCCAAACATAATTTATTTTAACCCATTTAGCTGTACTACTGTGGGAATGTGCCTTAATTCACCTGTCCTGATGGAGAGGGAGTATTCCAGGTGATGCACTGGACAATGGTAGGCATAAGAAGAGCCTTTTTCCTCTTTCCTACTGCCTACCTTCTCATCCATCATATAACAATGCTGGAAGCTGTAAACCAATATAATATTTATTGTTGTCAGCAAAATAGAAGTGAGAAGAAAGTTTTTGTTCTGCTGGCCATAAAAACTGTATCCCAGAAGACAACCTGTCTTTTTCTTTCCTCTTTGGTCAAATTTAAAATCAGATGTCACACAAAATATTTTATAACTTGCTGACTCTATGAGTGTCCTGGAAAACCTGCATGCATCTGAAGCTTTCAAAACACTTTTTGTAGGGTAAATATCTAACTTGCCTGGAGAGTGGCCATGCTGAGTCTTCGGCCATAGAATCGCTGATAACAGAAAAGCATTTGGGTTTCTCTGTGCCAGGTGGTTGTGGCTCTGTTGAAGGAGTGTTGCAAGAGGAAGAGGCATTGCTTCTCCCCGCACAGTTATCCTCCAGCTGTAATCTCACAAGCTGGGATTTACTGGGAATGAATTTTCCTCCAAGGATCAAATGCCATGCAGCCCCGATCTATAAGTAGCTCCTAAAACCTCCTGAATTTGGTTCATGGCATAGAATACGGACTCAGATGGGTGGTACAGGGGTGACGGGTGGGGAAATTAGAATAGAAAATACTTTCTGTCAGTGTTTTCTTCTTGTCTTGCCCTTTTATTGAGCCAATACTTCTGGCTCGAACAGTTCTTTATAAAAAATATATTCTCTCCAATAGAAGTTGATGGTTTGAGTGTTTAATCCTCAAATTAAAAGGCCAGAGGGCCAGGGATTTAGCTCAGTAGCTTAAGCATCTGCCTGGCAGGCACGACATTGTGAGTTCAATCCCCAGTACCAAAAAAAAAAAAAAAAAAAAAAAAAAAAAAAAAAAAAAAAAAAAAAAAAAAAAAAAGTAAAAAATAAAAGACCGGACACATCTATGCTAAAATATCAAGGGAAAATCTTATAGATATTCTTAACTAAGGTAGAAATAATAAAATCAATACAAGAATTCTTTTTTTATTTTAAAGATAGTAAAATCCAACAAAACATAACAGAATGAAGTCAATCAAAACAAAGTAGCAGAACTGGTACAGAACTTCAAGGAAAGATATTATGAAAAAAATAGCTACTATAGCATATCTGGTTATTTTCAGAATAGTTGACCATTCCAACAGGTATAGTAAAATCAAACCAAAAAAAAAACACAATAAAAACAATAAAAACAGAGTATAAAATAAGGCCAAAAAATTAATCAGAATAAACCAAAACAACGAGAACAATATTGGGCCTCGAAGACAAGACAGATGAGAATCCTCCATTTTTGCTACATTGCGTACTGTCATCTTCCAAAGAGATGCTCAGGCTGCCAGCCCCAGGACTGCAAAATGAACAAAACAATACTAGCATTTAGTTGTTTTATGTACCTTAGCTGCTACCAATTTAGCCAGACCTCTGAACGAGCAGGTTGCTTTATGGGGGTGGTGCAGAGCTTTGTCCTTGATTCTTAGCCCACATGCCGGTAGGTGTATAGGGGTGGGTGGGGTGGTGCCTGTTTCTCTTCCTGGGGTCCATGCCAGTCACGCAGGCCCCAGGAAGGCAGACTTAGTTGTCTTCTGGTTGGAGGCGCTCAGGCCTGGTGGGCCAGGCTCCCGAGAGGCCTATTTCTTTCTCTTCCTGGAGTCCACGCCAGTTGCACAGGCCCTGGAAGGCAGAATTAGTTGTCTCAATACAAGGATTCTTAAAAGTGAGATTTGTAATGGAATACCAGTAGGCACTGATTCTGAAATAGAAATGTCTAAAAAATGAAAAGATAGAACAGAGATAGGTCACTAAAATGAGAGCCCTAATGAGAAGATCCAAGGTGAAGAAATTAAGAAAAGAGACTTATAGTTATAAACTAGAGAAGCAAAATGTCATAGGATGAAAAGGGAGTTAAAACTGACCAAGAAACAGCAAAACCAAAATAAATTGACTATTTACACTATAGGTTAAAAAATCATTTATTACTGTAACAAGAAAATTAAATTATATCAGTCCAAGAGCTGAAATGGAAATTAAACATAATTCAACACATAGACAGACTGCCAGAATATGGTGCAGACTTAGAAGTATACAAATTTGATATTTTTTGACTGCTGTACAAGAAGGCAATTCAGTCCCAAAATAACCTGCTTTGTGGTACATACAAGAACATGAGTGTAGTGATTAATTTGAATTGAGAAACCTCTGAGCTGCTGCAAATCAGAGGGCAGACGGTGTGTTAAAGCTGCAACATAGGCAGTGTGGAGCAGGTCACGTTTCTCTGCAATGAGGGTATCTGTTTTTAGAATGCACTGCAAATAAGATGCTTCACTTCTCCCAATGTAATTCCACTCCATTCTGCAGAAGTAGCAGAATTTAAATCTCCATACATCTGGAGCCAAGAAGAATGCCAGTTAAGTATATACAAATAGACAGCTACAGGTTGAACTCAGAGTAGAGTCATTTCTCAGGAGTAAATGTAGACTACAAGCTTTTATTCAGAACCAGAACCCTTAGTTACAGTGTAATCAAACTTACATGGGCAGGGATAAGTACCAAAACAAATAAGTAAAAGTACCAAGAGAATTAGGTGTCAATCTGTTCACAGTCCAGGAAGAAAATCAAGAAGAAAATAAATCCTAACTCTATCAGAAGAGAGATCAGCTAAGGGATGCAACATATTCCTTAGTGAGGAAGGAATAGTCACAGGAAACTTTCACACTATATCTGTCATGCCTACCAGACAGCCATACTAGTTGTTGAGATATTTACTAGTTTGTAAGCAGCTACTGTCCTGAACCACCCAGTGTTACCCATATCCCTTACCAGTCTGATCTCTTTCCAACATAATTGCTAGTTAACTGTGTTCAGATTTGTGCTTGTGTGTCATTAAGATGCACAAAAATGTCTCTTTCAAGGTGCTTTTGTTGGTGTGCCCTGAGCACTTTAGAGGTACCTCTATCTATTTCTCATCTGCCTTTCCCATTTACCCTTGGTTGCTTTTATGTGGCACTGCCAGGGGCACCATTAAACTCATCTCGATTATAGTAGGGTCCCTGTTCCTGTGGAACAACTTCCAGCACTGTCACCCCAAAGCCCCTCCTAGGAGGAGGAATTGTTTGTGGAAAGAAGTCCCTTGTCAGAAGCAGCAGGATCTTGCTTAGCAAAAGGCCATGATTACCTGCTGGTAAATATTTCCAATAGAATTCTGCTGTAACCACAATTTAAATCAGTTCTTTTTGGTCAGATCATAGAGAACTACTCAAATATCATGATTTAGACTACAAGCTTTTATTCAGATTGCCTGTCTGTTAGTGAGGTCAGTAAATTGTTGCTGTCTTCCACGTGATACATTTGCATCATTAATTCTCACTTTTTCACTCAGAATTTAAGAATAATGTCATTAATTAAGTCAAAATTGTTGGAAGGAGTGAACATAATAGTTACATAAAATAATGGCAAGAGTAGGCTTGTTAATTACTTTTCTCATTGCTGAGACAAAATATCTGACACCCAATGTTAAATGGGAAAAGGTTTCTTTGGTTTACAGTTCCTAGATGCTGCTGTCTGTACTCGGTTGACACCAAGGCAAGGTGGCATTACAAAGAGCCTTCACAGAGGGGTTAAAGTTCATGGCAGAGAGGAGGCAGCAGAGAGAAGGAGTGACCACAGCACTTTATATCCTTTATATCTTATCCAGGCTACTTAGGGTGGATAGCACTCATACCTTTAATCTTTGTGCCCTTAAGCCTGGCACTGTACCGTGAATCAGTCTCAGCATCACACACTGTACATTCAGCCACCTCTGAAACAGTTCCATCTGTGCCTTAAGAAGGCTTTAGATGCACACCTAAATATAAGACACAACATTCTGACAATGACCCCTCAAACACCCATGCATATCCTTTTATGCAAAATGCATTTTGCCCGTCTCTAAGAGTTGCCAAAGTCCTCACAATTTCAGCATTTCTGAAAAGTCCAAATCCAAAATATCATCTGAGACTTAAGGCAAATTCTTAGCTGCAAGACCTTTTATAAATGAAAAGAAAGTTAAACACTTCCAACATTCAATGGCAAAAGATAGACATTTCCATTCCAAGAGTTACAAAGAGGAATAGCAAGGAAAGGGAATAAAGCAAGAGCAAAATCCATCAAACATTAAATCCCACAATTCCCCTCCAGCATCCCAGGCAATCTGGCAATCTGTGTCAAGTTGTGGCAAGGGTTTCACGGCCTTCACTCCTGTGATACTGCTGGGGGTTGTGGTTCCCATGGCTTCTCTTTTAGGCCTGCTCTGCTCCCTCCTTGCAGTTTTCCTCAAACAACCCATATTCCTAGCTTCCCCAAACTTCTGGGGTCTCTATTGCACCTTTGTCTTCATGCTCACAGCTTCACACACTGCCCTCTCAAGGGCACACTGCCTGGCCTCCCTGGAAACCTTTCTGACTCTACAACTCTTGCATTCTGTGTGTACCTAAAATCACCACCACATGAATGATGTCCATGCCTGCCACCAGCTGGAACAGTAGTCAGGCTTCCTTCTCTCTTGACTGTAGGGGTCGAGTGCTTATGAATAAAATTCCAACCAACAACTTTCCTAGGCTGCTAACATTCTGGAAGATGGTTCCCTGGGACTCTCTTCTCAAAATCTTTTATTTTTCAATTTTGATACTGCTGTTGTTTGTAATGCTCTTAACCATTTTTTCTATTCTTCTATTCCTTCTCAGAATCAAGATCTTCTCTGCTGTATCTTTGCAGTCACAACTCTCTGAAGCTTCCCTTTTTGGCCAAACTCACAACATTTAAGTCATTCTGCAGGGCTGCTTGCTCTTGACTCTCAACATAGTCTCAGATAAAGTCTCTGGACATGAGCAAAATGTAGAAGAACTATGTGCCAGGTGTAACACACATCATCTGGAGTCCAACAGTCAATGCAGTCCTTCCCAGCAGAAACCTCCAGAGATTTATCTTTATTGGGCAGGATTTATATCAGCCTTGTGGTCTTCTAAGCTCTGACTAGAATCTCCCATCAAGTACCACCTGAAGCATTCCAGCTTTATTATTTCAGTTGACATCTCTGAACCTTTCCGAACTTTTCCCAGAAGCCATTCCCTGAGGCTCCTGAACCACATGGTCAGGTATAGTCACAGCAATGACCTCACTCTCAGTACCAAGCTCTGCTTCAATTACTCTTCTCACTGCTGAGACATATACTTGAGACATGAGGGCATATACTTGACACCCAAAATTAAAGTGGAAAAGCTTCATTTGGCACACGGGTGGTAGAGCTTTCAGTCCATAATTGGCTGACTCCAAGGCAGAGTGGCAAGGCAGACAGCACTTGTGGAGGAAAAACAGTTCATGGTAGACAGAAGACAGCAAAGCAACTAGGGAAAACTACAGCTCTTTCTAACCTTAAGAACTTAGCCAGGTCACTTAGGGCAGGCAGCACTCAAACTGTTATTCCCAGTGCCCTTGAATGTAGCATTGCACCAAAAATCAGCACTAGCATCACACACTCTAGAGTCAGCCACCTCTGAAAAAGCCCCACCTATGACTGCATAAGACTTTAGGGAGACATATAGACATATGTATTAGTAGGGAGTAGGATAGGTTAAGTTTGTGCTTCTGTTGACTTAGTAGCATGATGACTATTACAATTAATGAGACTATCCTGGCCTTCAGCTCACAACAGACAGAATACCTTCTGGCTCTTGAAGACTACACAAGCATCCTGTTCTTGCCATATTTCCTTAACATCCTGACATGAACCTGATAAGTATAGTCCTACCTTCACCATATTATCTTAATATTCCATGATGAAGCTAAAATATATGATTCTGTCATTATCATACTTCCTTGACTGCTGGCATGAGGCCATGGAGTATGTTCAAACTGCTTCAGAGTAACCAAGGGTAATTATCCAGTCACTATAATTGCATTAGCATTGCAGTTTTGATCCCTATCCCTGGGCTTTGACAATCATGCTGATTCTGTCTAGACCCCTACAAGTACACAAACTCTCCTCCTAACCTGGTTATGGAGACTCACAGTTGATTGGAAGAAAGCCCACTTAGTTACCGACCTAGCCACTCTCAAAATTCTGGGAAAACAAAAGTGAAAACAACCCTAGAATTCACTCTGTGGTTATTTATCTCTGATCATGCCTGTTGTCTATTCTTGAGGGTGCACTGTTTTTACCCCATCTCTAGGTACTGCCCACTTGAAACTGTCCCAAGTATGCTTTAACCTGGAATCTAGAACAGGCAGGGCTACTCTGAGTCAATCTTGCTGTTAAGTTTTCTCACTGACTCACTCCCGCTCTGTGGAGTGTGCTTCCCTTTAATAACTCTTCGCCTTTTTTACTGCTTCTGTGTGTCCTGCTCAATTCTTTGGGGTGCAAAGAGCCTGGATACAAGATGACTGAATACAACTGCCCTGTAAAAAGACTTCCACAAAACCTTTTCAGAAAAGTTCTCTTTTAGGACAGGCATGAGAAATTCTCTAGATTTCAACCTGTCTTGTGGATATAATATAGATTATGCTTGTTTTGCTTGCCATTTTAAGGGTGGACATTTTGTCTTTATTGAGATGAAATTGTTCCCTCTCTTCCAACTTCTGCTCTGTGTTAGATTGCCATCATTACCCACAGAACAGGAACACATATAATTACTACAAATCCCTGTATGGTAACAAACTCCATGGTTTTATTAAAAAGTAGTGGATAGACACACCTCCAATGAATGGTTTGCTAAGGATACTCTTTAAAAAGTAGTCCTGAAAATTCTGCCCTTAACTCCACTCATTGAAACCAATATAAAATTACATGGTATTTTTGAAATAGAAAAGTACATGCAATGTAATAAAATCAAGCTATTTCATTCCCATGGTAGTATTTCCTTCCTGAGTATACCTGTGAAGTAATATTGATAGGACTCTTTTCAAAAGTATCAAAATGTCAAGTTTTACCTAATATATGAAGGAATATTTCTCCTGTACCCTAAAATATTTTTCTTATATTAAATGAAAGTCTACTTATCAGTTATTTATAATCTTACAACAGTTATTTTAACTTAGCCTGTATTCTAAATTGTCTCTATATCGTTAACCAGTCTTAGACTTTCTAGTCTGTATACTTTCTTTTAAGAAAAATTTATGTGAACTTCTGTAACTGTTAAAACACTCTGATACTAGAGCATCAAAAATACCCAAGGCAGAATTTCTGTTCTGAGGAGGTTGACATCCACTAGGAAAGGTGGACAGGTAAACAAACAAATCAACTCAAATTCAGGGTGGGAAACATGATGGTAACCAGAGGGACTGTACAAAGTAATGCCACAGAATATGTCACCCATCACTCAGCTTTAGAAGTGGAAGACTTTAGAAGTGTGGTCAAGACTTGAGATATGAGGAGTCAAAATGAGCAGGAGCAGGAAGAGAGTGCTATGGCCAATGAGAAATATGTAGAGTGCAAGATAAACAAACACACAGAAAACAACTAAGTACAACAAAAGCCCACCTTAGCCATATAGTGTTTCAAAGTAGGAGTAGGAAATGGACTGGGAGCATAGCTCATTGTGAAAATTTTGGGTCCAATGTCAAGAACCATTAAAAAACAGCCATCTAGTAAGAAAAAAAGCATTTCAAGGTTGAGAGCTGCTGGGACACAGTCACAGGCAGACCCTTTGTATCAGGCTGTTTAGTCTGTTAGCATCAAGTTTCTTGATCACCTGACAATGTTGAGGTCCCATAACACTGTACTTCCGTATCCCCTTCTATATCTCACTACTTCCATATCCCCTTCCATATTCCATAATGACTTTAACTGAAGTCATTGTTAACTCAGAGATTGCTCCTTCTTCTGTATTTCCATCTTCATTGGTGGCACCACCATTATGACTACAGTTGGACACTCAGTTGCTTCTATTTGGGTCACTTACCAACTCCAAGCTACAAACCTTATTTGAAAAATGTGTATAAATCAAAGTACTGACTTTGTTATTATTAAACATGAAATTAGTATTCTACATATAAAGGAGCAGTATCTTGATTTTACTTAAATAAATGATTAATACTTATATTAGTAATAGCAATAACATTAATATTAACTGTTAATAAAACTCTTATCTAGCTATAATTCTAGCTTAAAACCAGGACCTGAGCAGAAATTCTGGCTTCTCCTTCCTTTAACTCTTGTTCTCCATTAGACTGTTAATGTCATTCCTAAAATTTCTTTCTTTGGTATTTGGTCATCATGATGGTCCCTTCTCTCTTGTAACTTTTGGCCACATGGCAACATTAGATGTATGTTTCTTGAATGACATACCAAGGCAGAGTGTGCTAATCAGCAAGATTGATTAATGTCTTTTGATGTTCATATGTAACACTGTAACATGAAAGGATACAATGAACTCTAAAAATTAGGATTCTTTTTGTTTTGGAGCAGGCTGCTTCTCCAACTTCCTCCTGTTGTGAATGTAAATTCCTACTCCCAGGTCTGACAAGGAAAATTTAATACCATCAGTGTTTGTGACAAAACTTAGATAATCTACATATAAATACTTGCTGGGTTTTGGTCTCCTAATATGAAACAGAGTGCTTCTGTGCAGATGGCTGGGGAGCAGTCAACTGCCCTTCCCAATGTGGCCAAGTTGTAAATAAACTCAGTTTTGCATTTTCATGGGCTTTTCTTGTACTTGGTTATAGGTGGCAAACAAACACCAGACCACTGACTGGTCTAGGACTCATGCCTGATGGAGTCTAGGCTTGTAAGAAGACAATGGATGATACCAGTTATGAAGATGGCCTCAATAAGAGAAACCAGAACTACAGAGCTGAGGCATTCCTGAGGAGGTCAACAGTCCTCAAGATAAAGGCTACCCCTGACATAAGTTTTCAACAATGTTTTAAAATCAGATTTAATGACACTTTTCTCGGAGTGTTTCTTTGCATTATACCCTGTTTCAAAACTCCTCCCTTCCTTCCTTCCTCCCTTGCTTCCTTCCTTCTTTCTTTCTTTCCTTCCTTTCTTCTTTCCTTTCTCCCACCCATCGTATCTTTGTAGTACTAGGGAATGTACCCAGGGCCTTTGCACTGAGCAATATCCTTAACCACCATTTCTTATCTTTCCTTTGTCTTTGTCATTGCCTTTGTCTTTTTCCTTCCTCTTTCTCTTTATTCTCTTTCTTTTTATTTCTGTCAGGGTCTTACTAAGTAGAAAAATAGATAAATTTCCTGGGCTCTGCTTGAATTTCTGATCCTCCTGCCTCATTTTTCCAGCGTGATGGAATTACAGACGTGGTTACAACATCCTCTTCTTCTTCCTCCTCCTTTTCTTCCTCCTCTTTCTTGTTCTTTGACGCATAATGATCGTACATATTAATGGGGTTCAGGGCAATATCTCCTCACTTGCATACATCATACATCAATTTTATCCCACCATCTTTTTTCCACCCTCACCTGCCTCAAAGCACACGTCCTTCAGAGCGGTCAGCCTTCAGTACACCTCTGACTGGGTAGAGCACGGTTGATCCTGTCCAGGGCTCCTCCTTTCCTCTTAGGTGAAATAAAATTTCAGGTCATAGTGAACAAAGAGTCTCATGGCCTCTCTCTCTCTCGAGTCCTTCCTGCATTTCTAGTTGCAATTCCTGAAATTCTAGGCTTCATATACTATTTTTATGTTTTTAAACTGCTCGTGGTGCCGAGCCCGTAATCCATCCATCCCTGTCTCCTGGCCCGACCCTCCACCCCGGAATTGTGCAATCACCTCTACTCGTTCCATGCTGTCAGCCTTTGCCAACCATCATAACTTGGTTGAGGACATTCTGTGAAAATTGTTTTTTCCAAACTATTTTCAGTTCACTTTCTTTGAATCCTTTTGGAACATCTGCTATTAAGTATTTCTCTTACTGTGTTATAGATATAACTGCTATAGTATTTTGTCAGACTGTTATAGTCTCCATTTTATCCAACAGTCTTTTTGCTGATTTGGTCATCTGCTCCTTGTTGAATATATATAAGCATTTTTAACTCTTTGCCTACGTTTAAATTTTGTTTAATAAACTTATCTTGGATAAACCCAAAATATAGACAGTACAGACCTTACATTTCCTTAGCAATTCTATCAATTTTTAGATAATTCATTTATTTGTTGGTTTAAAATATCATACTTGCATGTCCAACTCACCTGCAAAAATTTGAGAATATTTAAGGAGGGGAGTCTTTTTTTGTTTGTTTGTTTCATTTGTGTCCCTCTAACTCATAGTGTAACACCTAGATAAATGTCAGCTGGAATTAAACATATCAGAAAAATAATGAAGCAAAGACAACAATTTTCAGGTATAGCCTAATATTTATATGGCAGCACAGTCAAAAACACAAATTTAATGCAGTTTCTCTAGGTCAATATAACAATTCAATGTGTGGTCAAATTTTCTTTGAATCAGGATGACTACAACTGCTCAAGTTTTTTACTCAAAACTGCTTTACATTTAAATTTAGTATACAATCTAAGTGCATAAAGCTAACATACTCAAAATGTCACTACCATGATATAAGTATTCTGTTATCTTTAAGCTGTACTTAAAACTCTCAGTGACAGAATGCTGACTATTGACTAAAATACATAATTAAAAGTTCTGCTCAGCAAACAGAAAATCTAATTTAAGAAAACCACTATCATTTCTCCCTAGAATTCATTCCTTTGGTTTAACAAGTAATTCTTTTCAGTTCTCACTAAAGTAAATGTATTATTGAACTGCCTTACATGATTTAACACTAAATAAACAATTGCTGCATGTGGTGTAAAGAGCAGGATGTAATTCCGCTAGAAGGTAATTCCTTTCTAGATGTTACAGGTTAAGAAAAAATGAGAACCTTCTCTGTGTCTTGGAGGTGTTGGTAAATACTCTGGCTCAAAGCTCTTACCTCACCTCTTCAGTGCCTCCTCTGCTTTCCTGCCCTTCTCTGTCTCCAGTTATGAGGGGTAGGGGAATCTGAGTGCAGTAAAGAAATGCACCTACCCCCAGGAAAAATAGGTGACTTCTAACATGGGGCTATTACTAGGAGGCACAGAAAAGATCTGAGGATCTTATCATCTTAGGCATATGTAAAAACATCTTCCTGTTTTCTCCGAAGAGTAAAGGATGGAATAGAATTCACTCCATCCCCTCCTCCATCCAGTGTCACCAGGTAGCTGGTTTAGGTTCTGACATCAAAAGGAACTTGCCTCTGGCCCCTCAGTTCTTTGTGTCTTTCATGAAAGAATTCAGTCAAGACACATAGGTGCCCCTGCAGAAGCATAAGGAGAGTTTATTAAAGCAAATATAGAGAGATTTATGCTTTCAGTGAGAAGGCAGGCAGTACCACATGGATATATTTTTATGCACACAAGAATTTCTCCTGGGATTCAGGGAACTGTGATGATTATGATGCTTATTGACGTTTTCCTTAAATGTCTTTTCTTGGAATTGCAAAATACATTCCTTGTCCCTTTCAGATAATCAGTGTTCTCTCATGGGCCTTTATCATGTAAGAAAATTACACAAGAAGTTCTGATCTAAATTAGGAACCAGCCCAAGGCAGGAGGGATTTAAAATCCTTTTCTGTCTTGATGTCTTTGGGTCATAGTCTATGGCAACCAGGAATTCTGTATAACTTGTTCTAGAAATAGAGAGTCTGTGACTTGGAGTCCAAGACATAATAAATGCTTATAAGTGTATTATATACTGAAGACTTTGTTTCTTCATTTAACTGTAATTGCCAAAGCATTCTGTTATGGAACCCCTCTGTTTTTAGGCCTGCTAATGTCTAGCTACATGCCTAAAACTAGGGATTATACCCAAAGTTTTCCATAAGCTGTGTCCTTAGCCCTACTTCATTTTTATTTTTATACTGAGACAGGGTCTTGTTAAGCAGCTAAATTGCCCAAGTTGGACTCAAACTTACTAATCTTCTTGCTTCAACCTCTTAAAGTATTATGGCTTACAACTAAATATACCCCCAAAGCCTCATGTGGTCATATATGGGTGTCTTGGTTACTTTTCTCTCAAAATGAAATGCCTAATGTTCAAAATGAAGGAAGGAGAGATTTATTTTGCTTACAGTTTTTTGGTGGTTTTAGTCAATACTTAGCTGAGTCCAAGGCAGAGTGGCAGGGCTGAGGTTTAACCACTCATGGCAGCCACAAATGATAAGAGCAAAAGGGCAAAAAGGGCAAAGTATGCTTTTTCTCTCCCTTATATGGTATGCAAGTTACCCAGAGGGGGGCGAGTGCAGCACTCACACCAATCCAGTGTGAGACAAAGAAATAATCACAAATGTTAAATTCAGCCACCCTAGAAAGGCCCACCTCCCATGACCATATGAGAATTTGGGGGGATATTTAAACAAACCAAAACATTCCACCCCAGGCCCCCAAAGACTCATGCACATCCTTTATGTAGAAGACATTTAGTCCATCTCCAAGAGTTGTCAAAGTCCTAACAGTTTCAGCATTGTTGAAAAGTTTAAGTCCCAAGTCTCCTCCAAGTTGTAAGGCAAACTCCTAACTGTAAACCCCTCTACAACTTAAAACAAAGTTAAACCCTTCAACATACAATGGTACAAAATACACAGTGCCATTCCAAAGGGCACAAATAGGAGAATACAAAAGAATGGGACCAAAACAAGTCCAAAATCCAGCAGGGAAAACACTAATCCCTAGAGTTCCATGTCCAGCATCTGAAGAAACCTGGTTGTGAGTTCCAACCAAGGTTTGAATGACTCCTCCCCCACGGTACTCCTGGTGGTTGCAGCTCACACAGCTTCTTTCTTAGGCTCACTCTGCTCAATCCTTACAGCTTTCTTTAGATGATTCATGTTCCCTGCTTTTCCAAACTTCTGGATTCTCCATTGTACCTTTGGCTTCACACTCACAGCTTCACAAACTGCCCTCCCAGGGGCACATTGCCTGGTCTCTTAGGCCCTCTGAGATTGAGGTGGAAGCCTTCTAAATCTTAGTGCACTTAAGACCAGCACCTTGTGGATGCTGTCAAGTTCTGCTGCCAGCTGGAGCAGCAGCCAGGCTTTCTTCTCTCTTGGCTGTAGGAGTCAAGTGCCTGGACTGCCGAGCACTGTGAAATTGATTCTGAGGAGCAAATCTTCTATGATGCCACCATTCTGGAATCTGCTGTGGTTGCCACCATTTTGAAATCTTTTGGCCTCCTCCACCATTCTTGAACATGGCACTCAGCAGCTTCTTCCTCCAAGCAAAACCTTTCACTTTTGCAGTTTTGAGGCTGCAAAGGGTGGAGACCCATTGCCTCTTCCTGTGATGCCTGCAGCCATCTCTTTTATTTTTCTGTTTCTTCTGAGCAATTAAGATCACAACTCTATCTTTAAAGTCCACAACTTTCTAGCCAAACTCACAATGTTTTAAATCACTCTGCTGGGCTCTTTACACTTGATTTGCAACATAAATCTGGATAAAATCCTCCAACAATAGTCATACCACTACTTCAACATTCAACTGCCTTGAAATTGCTTCTGCCAGATTATTCAGTATGTTGTCCTTAATCTTAGTTTTAGGCAAAGTCTCTGGATACAAGCAAGATACAGAAAAACTTTCTGCCAAGCCACAACATACATCAAATGGAGTTCAACAACCAATGTAGTCCTTCCTCCCAGCAGAAACCTTGCAAGCCCAGTCTCTCCCAGCAGGCCCTCCATCAGCCTTCTGGTCTCCTGAGCTCTGACCAGAATCTCCCAAGCAGAACAGCCTAAGGTGCTCCAGCACCACTCTTGCAGGTGACATCTCTGAACCTTTCTAAGTTCTTCCCATAAGCCATTTCCAGAGGTTCTTGAACCACAAGGTCAGGTTCACTCACAGCAACACCTCTATGTCTCTGATACCAAATTCTGTCTTGGTTACTTTACTTTTATTGCTGAGACAAAATACCTGACACCCAAAATGAAGGAAGAAAAGATTTATTTAGCTTAGAGTTTTTGGAGATTTCAGTCCATACTCAGCTGGTTCCAAGTCAGTGTGGCATGGCTCATAGGCAACCATTCATGGTGGCCACAAGTGACAAGACCAAAAAGGACAAAATGGGGAAAGCACGCCTCCTTCCCTCATTTATATTGTATGCCAGCTACACTACCTTGGGCAGGTACAGCACTCATACCACCAATACCAGCACTAGACAATGAACCAATCACAAATGCTAGCCTCAGCCACCTCTATGTCTGCATGAGGCTTGGGGGGCCACCTAGACACAAACCATAACAGTGGGACTTTTCAGAGTTGACTGAATCTAGGCTGTGTGATGATGCTGGGATTAAGAATGTGATACTGGGAATAAGAATGTGATACTGGGATTAAGGGTGCCTCACCCTGAATGTAAGGGCTGCTGCCATTGCCTCTCGCTGCTGCTTCTGTTACACTGCTTCTTTTCTGCTACCTTCTGTTTGTCATGTCATGTACTGTTTATCATCTGTGATGCTCCTCTGCTTTGCCACCCTTCCTTGGAGCCAGGTGACTATGGACTGAAACCTCTACAAAACATGAGCTGAAATAGACCTTTCCTTCTTGTACTTTACATCTTGGGTATTTGTTTCAGTAACCAGAAAAATAACTAAGCTGGATTTTGGCATCAAAGAAGCTTTGTTGTTGTTGTGACTGTCCCTGACCATGGGATTTGTTAGCCTTTCAAACATGCTTATCTGAAGAATTTGAAAAGATTTGGAGAGAACAGCTGAAGGAGAAGTCTTGGAATGCTTTAAACTGTACTTGTTGGGAGATTCTTGTCCAAACTCAGAAGACCAGAATGCTGATAGAAATGCTGTTGTTGAAGAGCAGGTTCAGGAGGTTTCTGCAGAGAATAAAGACTGCATTGGCTGTCAAAATCCAGGTCACCTGTGTGATGCTTTGGCATATTGCCAGCATTTTGTGCATGTTCATAGACTAGTGGTGGTTGGCTAATTAATTTTGTGAAAGAGATTTCAAGGTGGTCTAATGTTGAGGTAGTCACATAGCTACTGTTAGGAGCTCTTGGCTAGGTATATATTGAGAATCAAAAGCAAAGATCCTAGTGGAATGATTTAAAACATTGTGAATTTGTCCGGAAAGGAAGCTCCAGTAGAGTTTCAAGGTGCACAGATTGAGAAGAAGAGAACTTTGTTCAAGAGAAGGGACAAGACAATAGAAAGGATGGCCTGAGGACATCACAAGTATCTAAAGAACTCCAGCCTTTGAAGTCTCAAAATTGAAGAGGTGAAAACTTTGCTTTGAGAAGAAAGCCTGAGAACAACCTGTTGCAGAATGACAGTAGCCTAGAGGAGCTTCTCCTCAGGATTTGACTTCTAGTGCTCAGCAATTCAGGCACTCTACCCCTACAGTCAAGTGAGGAGGAGTCCTAAACACTACTTTCACTGGCGTCAGACCTTGATGTCAATCACGTAGTGCTGTTTTAGGTGCATGGAAATTGAAAGAGTTGTGGGGTCAGAAAGCCTTCCACATTGATTTAAAATGAAGGTTTAGGAGGCCAGGAAGTTTGCCTCTGAGGGGGCAGTGTGTGAAGTTGTAAGTACGAAGCCAAATCTGCAGCAGAGACCCAGAAGTTTGGAGAAGCCAGGCGTATGAATTGTCTGAGAAAAGTTGCAAGAAGTGAGAAAAGTCTGCCAAAGGGAGAAGCCATGAAAGCTACAACCCCTGGCAGTGACATAGAGGGCTCCCTTTGGAGTTCACAACTCGCCGCAGAGAGCACCAGATGCTGGACATGGAACTATGGAATTTAATGTATGCCCTACTGGATTGTGATCTTGTTTTGTTTCCATTCCTTCTCCTCCCTGTCTGTACCTTTTGGAATGCAAATATCTGTTTTTGACTGTTGTATGTTGGAAGTGTTCATCTTTATTTGAAGTTGTACAGGTGCTCAAAGCTAGGAGTTTGCCTTAAATCTGAGAATAAATTTTAGACCTGGATTCTTCAGCAATAGGTGAAACTATTAGGATTTTTGCAACTGTTAGAAATGAACTAAATGCTTTTTGCATAAAGAGATGTGCATGAGTCCTTGGGAGGCAACAGGGTCAAATGTTGTGACTTAGATGTCCTCCCAAAGCCTTATGTAGTCATAGGATAGGCTTTTCAGAAGGGGCGGGATGTAGGGTGTGTGATCCTGGGATTAAGGGACTAAGGGTCCTCACCTGAATGTGAGTCCTGCTGCCATTGCTTCCTCCTGCTACCTCTCTCTTGCTGCTGGCTGTCTTCTGCTGCCTTCTGATTGCCATGACATGTACTGTGTCTCCTTTGTGATGCCCCTCTGCCGTGCCACCCTGCCTGTGAGCCAGTTGACTATGGATTTAAACCTCTAAGAACTGTGAGCTGAAATAAACCTTTCTTTTTACTTTAGATACGGTGTATTTTGTCTTAGCAATAACAGTAACTAAAACATAAGTGTTGGGATTATGAGCGCCACCACATGTAGCTAGCTATAGTCTCCTACTTTTTTAAAAAGAGTACAAGATCCTAAATTGTTATTAGGTAACTGAAAATTACAGCTCCCTCCATGTAATTCAGCACTCCATTTCTCATTATTACTTCTAACCTTACTCACTTACTTCAGCTTTCCCATACTAGATTGGAACATGCACATCATCTGATAAAGTTCAGTACTCTTGGAAACTTCTTATTCTATTCTCAAATTGTTAGTTATCTTATTTCTCTAAGGTTCTTTTGCAGATGCTAGTAACAGCATAATTGGTAGTTAATTTGATAGAAAATTCTTTACCTTTTAAACTTAAATAATGTCTTAAGAGAGCTAAGGAGCACTTAAGGGCACTACAGGGACAAGTGAGGTTGGCATCTGTGAAAACAAAGTGACTTAAATGGTTATTTTTGGCCAAGAGGAACCTTTGGTTCCATTCACCTTGTACCTTGCTGACAGGGTCTATCTTTTATTTTTCATAATGAGGCCAGGGAAAGAAGTCCAAAGTACTGCTCTCAATTATCTCAGACTAAAGTCAGTGAACATTAATGTTCACTCTTCTTGAACTACCGTTTCTATTCTGGTCTGTTCCCCATTTCAGCACATTTTGCACTTTACTGCTAGATAATTCTTTAAATATCTTCATTTTTTTCTTTTTAAAAAAATAAAGTGTAAATTTTTCAATCTGACTGTTTAGCTTTCCATGTTTTGTATTCATATTCAATTTATCAATTTCAAATCTTATGATTCCTCTTTACAAACAAACTACTTCAGCCCAGTTGCATATCTCTCGTACTCTCATTTTAAACATCTTACCCAGATCCATTGGCCTTTCCCATTTTGCATACATAATTATTTCATTGTTCAGACTTGATCCAGGTCAGTTTTACACTTGATTCCCTTGGTAAGCTTCTCTGACCTCCTTTGCTATCCATTGCTCAACCTGCCCGTGTACACACTTGTGTCCTGGTTCATCTCTAGATTATTTTACTGGGCTGGATGCATTTTTCAAATGCCCTTTGTGTTTTCTAACACTTTTGAAAATATGTGTCACTCAATATTTATAAATTATTTTCCCCTTGTTATATTTTATATCTGGCTTGTCTTATCTTCTAGGTACTGATGCCCAGGGTATGAGGGAACATATCTTATGTGCTTTACTTGAATATTGTGGTAGTGATTTGTGAATCTTAAAATACCACCATATAACTGATGATGTGTATTAGTAAGAGACATATATGTTTTCTTGTTATTCTTGGAAAGTTTATGGTTTCAAATAGTATACTAAGCATTTTCCCTCAATTTTTATCAGTAAGTCACATTTGGTGCTCAACTTTCCAAAGAACAGCCTATAACCATCTTAATTCTTTTGGCTTTTGTGTTTTTAAATTAACTGGAATTTTTCACTTCTGCTTTATATTAGATATTTGCTTTCTTATCAATGTGTTTCCATATGACAGCTTCATTATTAACTCCAACTTTCATATAGCTAATATCTCTCAGTAAAAGTTATCTATTGCCTTAGCAGTAAGTATTAATGTGAAGTTAAAAGTGTTAAATAAACACTTTATTTTCTCTAATATATTATTGAATATGAATTCCCCTAAATTTGTTTTTGTAAAGGATTGAAAAAAGGGTGAAATTGCCATATAGAAATTGCTTTATGTTTTTCAAGCTATTTCAGTGAGTTCTAATTGCCTTATAAAATGAAAATAAAATTGCTGCAGCTTTTTAAAAAGAAAGTTATATAGAAAGAAAGTATTGTTATTTTAAGAACAGCAATGTACTTAGCAGTACTCTTTAACCTCTTTCACACCCCAGACATCAGCACCATCTGATTTAGACACATATGGAGCTTCTGGAGATAATGATTAAAAATAAAATGACAGCTGAGCTTTCTAAATTAATTTAAAGGTGTCAGCCAACATTTGCCAGTATAATAAGAGTAATTATAATTATAAATTCAAAGGAAACTTGCTAATCTTCTACAGGTCAACAAAAATGTTCTTATAGAATAAAATTCAAGAACAAACACAAAGAAAACTACTTATATTTCTGGTTCATCTTTTTGTATGGGCTGGCCCTAGTTGTTTTTGTTCCAGACCTTCATTATATCCTTGGTGACGTACTCAGAGGATACATTATGAAACATTTTTGAGATTCTTCAGCCAAATATATGATGAACAAAGCAAATACAGTAGCTCTTCTCTTTAATCATCAATCTTAATACCAAGGAAAAGCTACCAGCAATGTCTCATGTATATGAGGAAAAATGAATATGTAGAATAACTGATGCATATGGGAATGAAATTTTTTATAACTACTCATGCAACGTAAACTTTGTCTTTTATTTTTGAAGTTCATAGAAATATTTGCAAATGACTCAAAAGAGGAATTTTCTGATTAAAGCTATATATATTATCTTAGTGTTCGTGATTTAAAGCATGAATCTGTTGTATACAATTTAAGCCCTTAGTTTAAAATCTCTATTTTTCCATGGTGAGGGCTTTAAGCTCTAATTTTAATCTCTAATTTAATCTCTAATGAATTGCCACAGTGTCTAGATGGTAATATCTCACAAATGTTTCTTCCAAAGGAATGTTTCCTTGCTATTAGACTGTAAGTGTGCTGAGGGCAGGAGTTTTGCTGTTATTGTTGATTTTGTTGCTTTTGATGTTGCTGCTGATGTGTGCTTGGGGTCTGAAATAGTGTGTGGTTCCTAGTAACCACCTACATGAAGGAAGAAGTGGTCACATAAATCCAGGATAGGAATGTGGAACTGTGCCACAGAAAATACGTGCATTTCATTCAATGCCAGTTTAGTGAGGCAAAAACTCTCGCTGAAAATAACAAATTCTATAAAAACTTCCCTTAATTTTGTGAAAGGAAAGCCATGATAAAACAACATAGCAGTGAGAACTCAGAGACAGAATTGTAATGCCTGTTGCCTGTTTCTGTTTGAAAAATCAATAGTGGTCATTTGGCACAACACTCTGGAGAAAAGGAAAACAAAACACATGGCGCTAGTTGACAATTCTTTTTTTTTTAAGCCACTGAGCCAAACTTCCGGCCCTAGTTTTTTCCAGACAGGGTCGCACTATGTAGCTCATGCCGGCCTTGCACTCGCGTTGTAGCCCAAGCCATCCTCGAACTCACAGCTCTCCTCCTACCTCAGCCTCCTGAGTCCTGGGATTAAAGGCGTGCGCCACCACACCCAGCTAATTGACAATTCTTTGAAAGTCTAATACCAAACAAAAAATTATTAAGTGACAAATTATAAATGATTTGAAGCATATCAGGTGTGGCAGACCAGAAAAAAACTGTGTAGCCCAACTAGGACAATAAAATAACTGTTTTAATAATAATAAGTAAAAATAATGCTGTTATAAAGGAATATTTTCTTGGAAATATTTATAAGAATTCTTCTAAATAGACTACTAATTTTATTCACTTATATGTATACTTAATATCATATAAATGAAGTTGTATATATGATTTTCCCCAAAATTTGGCTTCAGGTAGTCGAACACCATTTTATTGTAATCATCACACAGTTGCAAGTTAAATAAATTCTATCTCTGTAATATGAAACATGTGCATAAAGGCTGGATAGCCATAGAATTCATTTTAGCATTGTGAAATTTTTTCTAGCCTTACACAAATAAGAATTGGTAAGGAGTATCCATTACAGATTTCTGTGTACATAAAAATATATTCTGGCTAGGTGTATAATTTGTGATATTCTTTCCTACCTGCCCTCAACTCATTATGCTACTGTGATAAAATAATAATTTTGCATAATGACTGGTATAACATTTCATGTGATTTTAGTTCATACCTTATGAATTATGTTAGCTATCACTTAATATATTTTTAAAAGAGTGGTTTAAAGACTCCCACAATACAGGCTATGTAAATGTAAATGCATTTGCAAGGGCATTAACCTCAATATATAAACCATCCTGATGGTCTCTGTAGGCTGTATTGTTATTGCTAAATTAATACAGCCAGAATCCTTGTGCTGACAAAGCAGATGTTTTATATTCAAATATTTATCTTTTGTTGTTTTTATGCTTATTGCTTGCCCCAAATCCAGATTTGATGAATATCTATATGGGAATGGTAATTAGTTCACCTGTAGAAATAGGAAAGAATTACAGGTAATGATGCTATAAAACAACTCCAAGCCTCTTATAAACATGTAGATGCATAATCTGCTGGTTTTTGTGGAATCATTGCTAAAAAATATTGAGCTCATGAATTATACTCCTTCTTCCAGGATTACCTTAGGATAAAAATACAAATTTGTCTGTCTCAGGTTTTATAGTTTCTAAATAAATAATTTCAGTTACAGTTAGAAACCACTTTAAATGTGATTAGTAAATCTTTTGGCATCGACTGAAGCTTTCTTCAGCCCACTGAATTTGCTTTGTAAAGTTCTAAAACCCAAAGGAAGCGATTGTTTTTTTTTTTAACAGCTTCTTTGATAGTGTCTCTCTCTGAGTGGAGCAATGGCCCCACCTCTTATCTAAACACATTGTAATTATACAGACACAAACGAAAAAGAAAGACACAGTGCCTATATAGAAAAGTAAAACCGTGAAACACAGACTTGGGGTGCGAATGCACTTTAAATCATATGGGGAAGATGGATGATCCGTTGGGGTGCAGGAGCCTGAAAATGCAAGTGAAAAGGGTGAATTTAGAACTCAACCTCGTACCATGCATTTGAAAATAAGACTAAGTGATATGAGGAGCTGATATAAAAAACAAATCCTTAATACTCATATGGTTAGATCAATTTTACATGTCTATATCTGTGAATCCAAACAACCCTTTTGAAGGCAACAATATGCAATATTGCAACCATTGTCAAATTCCTATCATCTTGTTTTGTAAACCTATAAAGTTATTGTATTTATTGTTGTGGTTTGTTTGTTTGTTTTGCTTTTTGTCTTTCTTTTCTGTGTCTTTTTTCTCTTAAATAAAAGAATCCTTAAGCTACAAGGAAAAATGTAGGAGCAACCTTTTATTTTTTTGAACACCCAGGACTATTCTCCTAGGGCTATGCCAAATTGTAGTGTGCGAGAGGCAGAGACGGACAAAGAAGTTCTAGGTTGTCCCTGATTAGCATTTTTAGTTAATTAAGTGTATAGGTACCTTTAGGTATACATAATGATCACATTCATCATGGAGAATCTGTACTTTACATGACATATCTCGGTGCTTCTTTTTTTTTTTTCTTATTCCTCTCCACTCCCTTCAATCTCTCTTCCCCTCCTTACTTACAAAAGCATCATTTCTGTTTTTCCTTCTTTTCTCATTTTTTTTCTTTTCACTTGCTTCCTTTTTCCCTTAACCTACCCTAATTTGCCTTCTCATTTGAACATTTTCTTCTTATTTTACAATATCTATTTTGGTCCTTATTTATACTTTTAGTTTCTCATATCAGAGAAACAATGCAATATTTACACATGTGTGTTCAATTTATTTCACTTAAGAATATGGTCTCATGGTGCATTCATTTACCTAAAAATGTCCCAAGTTTATCCTGCTTTATGGGAGAGTAGTACTCCATTGTAAAAAGAAAACACAATTTCTTCATCCATTCATAGTTTGACAAACATGTGGGTTTTTAAAAAAATTTAGCTATTATTCTAAAAATATGGCTGTGCATGTATTGTTGTGGCATGATGTTTTTAATTCTTTCAGGAAGATATCTAGAAGGGAAATACCTGAGTCATACAGAACTGCTAGTTTTAGTTTTTTTGAGAAAGCTCCACACTGATTTCCACAGTGTTTACACCAATCTATATCCCACCAATATTGGAGAAGTGTTCCTTTTTCCCTACAGCCCAGCCAACATTTGTCGTTGGTTGATTTCTTGACAGTAATCATTCTTTCTGGAGTGAGACTGAATCTCAGCATTGTTTTAATTTGTATCTCTCGAATAACCAGTGATACGAATGTTTTTTCATATATTTGTTTGCCATTTCTATGTCTTCATCTGCAAAGTATGTATTCATTTCATATGCCTATTTTTGGATTGGGCCTTTAAATTTGGAGGGGTCTGATTTTTTTGAGTTCTTTATGTATTCTAGATATTAGTCCTTTGAAGAATGGCTGGCAAAAATTTTTCCCACTCTGTGGGTTGAATCTTCACTCTGTTGTTGGTGTATTTTGCTTCACAAAAGCTATTTAATAAGGTGAAATCCCAGGTGTTCATTCTTTATATTATTTCTCATACAACTGCTGTGGTGGCTTGGATGATGAGGATGGAGAAGTAAGCACTCTTTCACTTAGGAGAAGTGGTGATGGACATGGAAAACATAGAGATATGGGAGTTGCTTAAAAAGTAAAATTGCGAAGACATGCAAATGAATTACAGGATAGATAGGATGGATTATAGATTCACGGCAATTTTCTCACTTGTATAAATGTATATATTTTAGTGAAGTTATTTATTTTCGTATATTTACATATTTATTTTGGAGTTTTAAATTTTGGCTAGGCAGCGAAGACATACTTGAATATCATGTTTCATTATCTTATGTATTTAGTATTTAGACACCTACCTATATACATACAAATAAATATAATTATAACTATAATATAAAATATAAATATAACCTGATTTTATGCTCAACCTTGAGTAGTCTGGCTGATTTCTTTGTTAGGGTCTTGTTTATCTTATAAAATGAGTTGGAAATTTTTAAAAGAAGAAAACTGTTTGCTTTGGAACTACTAGTTCTTTGGGTCTTGTCTTGGTTACTTTTTACTCGTTGCTGAGACAAAACACCTGACACCCAAAATTAGGGAAGGAAAGGTTTTATTTAGCTTACAATTTTTGGAGGTTTCAGTCCTCAATCAGCTGGCTCCAAGGCAGGGTGGCATGGCACAGGAACAACACTTCAAGGCAGCAGCCGAACAAAAGCAGCCAAAGTAAAAGGAGCGCAGAGCAAGCCTCTTCTCCTCCTTTATATAGTACACAGGACACCGCCCCCCACCCCCCCGCCGCCGGGTGGGTGTAGCATTCACAAACATCCTTGCCTTCCTTTGCACAGGATGAAGATGTTTACAAAGTAAGACCCCTGGCTCCCTGCTGAGTCTCTCAGCTAAACTTTTGACCTTCACAAATTGACACAATGAACAGGTAACTGCTTGTGCTCTGCACCCCAGGATGTAGAGCTGCTGAGTTACTTAATTAAGCTTCTAGACTTCTCAAGTTGACACAATGTATAAACCCTAACAGGTATTTATTTCAACCTGTTTAGAGGTAGAAACTTCCATTTTTGGAAGGAGAAAATGTTTCCATATTCTGATTGACTCCCCCATTTCTTCTGCAGTTATTAGTTTATATATCTTTACTACTTGTAAAAAAAGTTAAGTGATGGACATTTTATATGTACATACAAAATCTATCCATATAATTTTATCCAATACTATCATTTAATTTTTATAGTCTACTTTATATTTTTAACATTCCACTTTTCACCTCTGTTGTCCTTACCAGTCTACTGTGCTTGTGCTCAGTCTTTCCAAAGACCTTACTGGTGTTTTCTAAAAAATAATTTTCGAATGCACACATTTTTTGATTTTTTTCATTTCTCTTTTTGTCTGCATTAAATCCTTGAAATATTGAGGATATTGTTTAATCATATCTATGTACTCTTAAGATTGCAATAGCCTGTCATTTATTTTAAATATTCATAGTATTGTAATAAAGGCATTAATTGGGAATGACTTTCCCTTAGTTTTAATTTTATATTGTTCTGGTTTTAATTACATCACCAAATTTCTCCTTTCTGAGGAAATTCAATTTTAATTTTGAATTTTTATTTAATAAAGGAGATATTTAAGGACTTCTAGCATTTAT
>RJWM01024795.1:0-30162 GCA_004363535.1 Dasyprocta punctata | reverse complement strand
GAATCAAAACAAGATAGGTTTCTTTGATGACTTATCATTTGTGTCATAAAGAAAAGTCCCTCTTTTATTTTGTAGGTACTCCTTATCATGAAGCTGTCTTTGATACGAAAACAGCCATTTTCAGTTTCCTGCTTTCATTTTTTTCACAGCTGTTTTCATGACCTATACCTTGAAATATTTATGGGTTAACTCCTACCAGATATGATTCTTACTATATACTCAATACATCAGTCATTTTAAGCATGGTCTTTACCAACTATTCTTTGGAAAATGCTGATATTCAGGGATTAAAACATATAAATAACGAAAAAAGATAAAAATTAACAGAAAAGATCGAGAGGATTTCTTTGCTGCAGGACGGACCTGCTCTGAATTTCAGCCATTTTTCTCCTCTATGTAAAACTCAGGAAAACCTGTAGAATCCCAAATCGGACCTGGATCAGCACTCCAGGCCACCTTGTGTACAAATTTTTTTTCTTTTTGTGCTTGCAACAGGCCACGAATCAGGCTAATTATGATTTGTAATTTATTTAATCATTAAAAGATTTAAAATAATCAGTAGACTGAAAACATACTGGGATTGGGTGGCTTGGGAACTGTGTTTGGGGGCTCAGGCTTCTGAGTGTGTTCCGAAAATGTGTGTATCAGACCCTCACTTTCACAGGCACGCTTGTGTTGTATATGTTTGTGGTTCAGGAGTTGCGTTTTCCTTGTGTGGCCTATTCGTAAGCCAAGTTAAAGTGAGTATGTTGCCGTTGAGCTGTGGAACTTGCTGTTTTTCAGTATCCTAATTTGGAAACGAATTTACACTGTCACATTTTGTCAGTTTTCTTTTTTGCCTACTCTGAACCTAACCCAATTATTTTTATTGGCTATTTCAAGATAAACAAACTATAAAATCTGAAAGAAAAAAAAATGCCAAATCTGGGATATTCTTTACCAGAATGAAGAGAGGTAGTGAAAGAGAAAAACAATAATAATACACACGTACACACACACACACACACTCTCACACACACACACACACACACACACACACACACACAGAGCAAACGCTTAGGTCGAGCCAGAAATATAGAGCCTGATGTTTATGCTTCAAAGCAATACCTGTGCCACGCGGATTCTCTCCTACCAAAAGTGAACCTTTCACTCCAAAGTGCAAGGATGCTCCCACCCACGCACGGTAGCCCAGCAACAACTTCGTGCTCAAGCCCTCTCAAACCCAGGGTTCAAGGCGGTGGGAGATAGCTTCCAATCCTGACTCTCTGCGGTTGCAACTTGAAAATTCAACGTCCAACCTAATCATTTTTGATCCGTGTGTGACAAAGTTCAGTTTCCTGCAATCTTCTCTGGACAGGCAACAAATAATAATAATAATAAAATTTTTTTTAATTATAAAAAGTAAAACCCACACAGCGATGAGTATATTATGCA
Source organism: Dasyprocta punctata (assembly GCA_004363535.1). Taxonomy (NCBI): domain Eukaryota; kingdom Metazoa; phylum Chordata; class Mammalia; order Rodentia; family Dasyproctidae; genus Dasyprocta; species Dasyprocta punctata. The sequence goes on along the minus strand of RJWM01024795.1, from coordinate 28,728 downwards.
ATCCTAAAACAACTAAGCCAAGTAATAGCAAGAAGAACATAAGGTTTGAGGGGCAAAGTGACATGAACTTGACAGTCACTATCCTTTATCCAGTGAGGAATTCGTGGCTGGGAATTTGAGCTTCCAAAGGCAGAACCTATTTAAGAATTTTTTTTTAACTTAATTACTTTTATTCACAAAGTGACAAAAATCATCTTTGTCATCAACAAATGTTCTGATTATGTGGAATGGACAATCACTGTGGCACCTTTAATTTCTTTAAAATATGCTTTATTTTTGACATTTTAAGAGGAAAACCTATTTTTTTTCATTTTAAAAAGTAACAAAAAAAAAAGAATAATAAATGATGATACAGACTTTTGAAACAAAATAATAGGAGATTAGCACTAGTTAATATACTGCACATTGTCGACTTCAAAGTACTTAAGAACCGTTTTTTCCATCTACAAAGTCCATTACTGGGTTCATTGTTGGTGCAAAGTACAAAAAAATAAAGGAGTGGAAAAAGTCAGCCTGCACCGCACACTGTGTGCTGCTTTATTTTTTACAAAGAATGCAAAATGCGAACCGCTACCTGTTTTTCTGGTTTTCCAACCCGCCTACCTTCCCTTCGCAGTCTGCTTGGATAAAACCCCTGAAACTCAGGCCCTTGCTTATCCGGGTCTCCATCGATCTCAATAGATGCCTTTCTCTTCTCTCAGCCAGAAATCCTTCTGGTAAGGATTTCTCTGGACCTGTTAAGTTTAACCTCAGTTTCTCCTTCTCAATATGTATTCTGATTAATCCATCAGAAGGTCCCCAAAATGAGCTCTACAGACACCCAGTACTTAGCTGGCAGCTGCATTTACAACAAGTTGGTGATTTTATCTTTGTTCTCTCGGCTGACCACTGCACCAGAGTTGTTCGAGGTTCACGCTGTAGACAGTACCGCCAGGTGATTCTTTACTTTAGGAACAAGCTGGGTGTTCTGCAGCACCCCTGGGCTGTACTCTCATGATGTCAGTGACACGTGCCTGTCATGACAACACAGATCCTTTCCAGACACTGACAAATACACCCTGATGAAACATTTGATGCACTAGGCTACAAGTGACACAGAATCAGAAACTATGGTTGTTTGCACTCAATATTTAATACGGAGTATCTAGCAGCATGACCAGCACATTGGAGTTGCTCGTGATATTTTGGTGGATAAAGTAATTAATAAGCAAGTAGTGACTGTGAGTAAATGTCAATCCTGGTTCCATTGAAAAACAAATCTTGGGGTAGTCAATCCACAGCAGCACCCCTTATTTATGTATTTCTATCGAGTTTTCAGCTACATGAAGAGGACGAAGGGACATCAAAGAAGCCTGGTTTGATTCCTCCTAAAACTTTTGTGAAATCCAAAATACGTTGTCCTGCAAATCAGACTCACATGGGTAAACACTGTATTGTCTCCCTAGTGTAAGAAACCAAAAGAGTAAATGAGATCCAAAAGGTGCAATAGATGTAGTGAAAGAGAAAGAAAATGCTCAAAGGGAAGTCATAGTCTTTGATCAATTTTGCATGCCTGTGTCTGCTAACCTGAGCAACTATTTTTGAAGATAACACTATGCAATATAACAACCTCTGTTAAATTCCTATCACCTTGTTTCGAAATACTGTACCACTATTGTTTTTATTGTTGTTGTTGTTTTATTTCTGCTGTTGTTTTTTTCTTTTTCAGTGTTTTTCCTCTTTGAAATAAAATTTTTAGAAATGTACGTGGTCCTGCAAAGCAGAACTTTTTTTTTACATAGAACTTTTTTTTAAAAAAATAGCAAGTGCATACCAGAGCACTGATGCACCTTGAGAAATATTAAAGCTTGACGAACAAAAAGGTGGTATTTTCCGAAAAGTGCAATTGTATGAGAGAACTAAACGGTAGGGAGAAAAACTCCAAGTTGTCTATATATTTGGAAATGTTAAGGCATTTTTCAATAAAAGTATTTTTTTCTGACATTTACTGAAGTTGGTGCCTGATTCTCACTCTTATTTGTATTTCTACCTCTGTCTCTATCTGTCTGTCTGTCTCTCTGTCTTTCTGTCTCTCTCTCTCTTTCTCTCCCTTCCTCCCTCCTCATTCACTGTGATGCAGGGAATTTAACCCTCTGCCTTTACGCTGAGCTACATCTCCAACGTTATCCCACACTTTTTTTTTTTTTTTTTTGTAAATTCCAAGACATGTCCTCACAAATTTGGTATATTGCCCAAGCTGAACTTGGGATTCTCTGCTCCAGCCTCCTGAAATACGAATCTTCCTTTGGACAGCAGAAAAATCTATCTTCTCTTGCCCAAGAATTTTCTGTGTATTCATGAATAGGCATCAGGTTTTCAAAGCTGAATGGGATAAAACGATAGTCTATAGATCTTGTCTCACCAAAACTCATGTCTAACGTCTTCTACAGCACTCATTAAATATCTGTGACAAAGAACAGAACTATATAGATTAGCATTAAGACATTTGCATGTAAAGAATACAGATAAAAAATCATCAGATGATAGTGTGATGATGTTGAATGGAAGACCACAGACTTGGCTTGGCTTTCTTGTTAGAAGGAAGATCCTGAACAATATTTTGTCCCAAGTTTTGTATTTCTCATCTATGGAGACAGGGAAAATGGGGGTTTGCACTCTCTGTCATGAGCTGCTGTGTAAAACTGACTGTAAATGGCCATATGTGCAAAGTACTTATTTTGCTTCTATGAAAAGTAAAGGCAAGCTAGGCGTGGTTGCACACGCCTTTAATCCCAGCACTTGGGAGGCTGAGGCAGGAGGATCACTGTGAGTTCGAGACCAGCCTGTGCTACAAAATGAGTTCAAGGCCAGCCTGAACTGCATAGTGAGACCCTGTCTCAAAAAATAGGGCCTGGGATTTAGCTCAGTGGTGTAAGCACCTGCCTGGCAGGTGCAGGGTTGTGAGTTCAATTCTGGAACAACAACAACAACAAAAAAAGACAAGGTCTGCAGTCAATCAAAGTGTATCATCTAGTTGGGCTGATATTAAACACAATAAAACATATAGATGCAAGTACAGTTCAGTGAGACTTTAGTGGAGGGAGGTACATGTGTACCTAAAAGCAACTAGCAAAGCATCCTTGACAAATCCTTCTTCCTGCCGGTGGGGTTAGACAGAATGTAAGGTAGGACCGGCAATGAGTGTTGAGAAACTTAAGCCATTCAACGACAGCGACAACACTGTGATTCAATTATTCCCACCTGTTCTTCACAAATATTTGCTCAGCACCTCATATGAACTAGACCCTCTGAGTGTAGCTGAAGAAAATACTCTCAGTACTGTGGGAGTTTATCTTTTGGAAAATAGTGGCAGAGAGCAAATGTGCATTCACTAATATGCACAGAACTGTGACTTATCATTACCATTAGGAAAATTATCATTATGCTTGATGTGAAAAGGGATTGACTGCATTTGAGGATGAAGGATATTGTTAAAAGTCTGAGATGTGGCAAAAAAGACATTTCATGCCAAGCAGGCAATCAGAAGGAATATAAACATATTATTAAATAAGAAAAAAAAAAAAAAAACTTCCTGACCCAAAAGAGGAGGTGTTTGTCAAGATATCCCCACAAATAATTTATCAGAAAGGTAATCTTATGCTAAACCTAAAACAATATTGGAAATAACTAATGACATATCCCACAAAACATTCAGGAATTGGATTAAGAGATGAGCAATTAATATACAGTAGACCGATGCTAGGTAGATGAGTGATAAATGCGTTAATAGATACTAGGTAGATAATAGATATAAGGATGGATGATAGGAAGATAGATAAATAGATAAATAGATAGATAGATAGATAGATAGATAGATAGATAGATAGAATTGGTGGATAGACAGGAGGACATACAGACACACATACCTATGGTCCCAATATTTGTACCCCACATCCCCCCAAATGTAAGTGGTGACAACCTCACTGCAAGCTGAGAGTTGAGGCTTTTGGAAAGTAATAAAGTCAGGAGAGTGAAGCCTGATGAACTGGTCAGTGTCATATAAAAAACCCTAGAGAGTTCCCTGTCCCTTCCACCATGTTAAGACAGAGAGAGAAGGTGCCGGCTGTGACCCAGGAAGCAGACCTCATTAGTTACATGAAATGTCACTCTTGGACGCTGGACTTCCAGTTTGGTGTTAGTGCGTGTATTTCTTTCTTAATTTTATAAATAAAAATCTGTGACTAATGGGCTCATTTAGATTTTAAAAAGTCAGTCAATCCTGTATGTATTTGAGATATATATATATATATATATATATATATATATATATATATTCCACTATCTGTTTCTCTTGTATTTTATCCATAGTTGCCTACGTATCTACCAATCTCATCAATGCGTACCCACCTATCCATCAGCTGTCAATCTTTTTATCTTTATCCCGTCATCATTCTATATCTATCATCTATCTTTCTATCCATCCATCCATCTAAACAGAAACAGAGAGAGAGAGATTCTCATTTCCCACAGAGAGACCGCTTTGCAGAAGGATCAAGCGATGACAATCATGTAAGCCCACGCTGATAACAAATCACTCTGTTAAAAGCGTGAAAAATTCTGGTGTTCTCCAAGAGGAAGCTGCCTAGGAGAATCACACTTAGGGAAATCGTTACAGGTGAAAAGAGATGCATGTACTTCTTGAAAGAACGTAGTGCTCATATTGACAGTGTGTCAATACTGGAGATATCCCGGCTCCAACTTCTGACTCACATTTTCTCACATTAAACATATGTTCAGAAAACAGTCAGGAAGGACTGGGGATTTAGCTCAGCAGTTTAAGCTCCTGCCTGGCAAGCACAAGATTGTGAGTTCAATGCTTGGTACCAAAAAAAAAAAAAAAAAAAAAAAAAAAGAACAAGGGAGGAAGTCATAGTCAGGATGAATTATAACATTTACCAATTTCATGCAGCATACATAAAGCTTATCAAGGAGAAGAGAAAAATTAAATCACAAAGCACATGTGCCCCCCCCCCACAAGACTGAACCAACCAAATGATTTGCTTTCTGGTCTTTTTCTCCCTTGAGCAGTGTTGGTCCTACATACTGACAGGTTTTCCAGGCATGTGTGCAATTAATGACAGGTTGAAAATATCTGTAAGGACACTGTCTCTGTAATGAACAACAATATGCTTTTAACCCATCACTGTCCCCTGAACAATGCACTACAATAACTAAATTTCCAGCATTGACATGATATTTGGCAAAGTATCAGGAGAAGATGAACAAGTATAATATATACAAATATAAGTCCATTATATATATGGGACTTAAACGTCCCTGAATTTTGGTGGAAAAGGCAAAATGAATCTTCCTCAAATATCAATGGAAAATTACTGTTCTCTTTATTTCATTTCACCTATGCTTCCCCTTCTGGAATATTCCATCTATTTTGAAACCTTTACCAACTTTTCTTGCCCTCCATTAGAAGCCCAAAACATTCTATCTTGTGGTAATAAGCAGCCTTAACTAAATACTTTGAAATAGGTCAAAAGCAGTGAACTGAAATTACACATCTTTACACACCATGATGATGGGCTGAGACTCGGGTGGAAGAGAAGTTGAACAGCCTGATCTTAAGATATGCATTATCTGCAAAGAATACAGCACTGTTACTATACCCTTGCAAACAGGTCAGTGACACTAAAATATACTTTATATTAGTGTCAGTACCAGGACGGGAGTTTGCTTTCCTTATTACATGTGCTTTTTTTGCCGTATGTTGCTTAATGGAAGTCAATGCCTAGGAAATCTGGCCTCAAAAATATTAACATGCAGTCCATCAATATTTCATTTGAAAATGTCGTAACATTTTATTTTAAATATCAATGTTAACTACTCTTGTGCTGTGTCACTGAGGCACGATACTGGACACCTGTACCTCAAAGCATGAGAGATTTAATTTGGCTTATGGTTTAGAGCAGTTCAGTCCATGGTTGCTGGTTCCAAGGCAGAAACAGTGATCAGCAAAGGCAGGAGAAAGAGACAAGAGTATAAATTTCAAGGTCACACACACACAATGACCCACCCATTCCAACCAACTCCTCCTGCTAAAAAGCACACTAAGCTATGAACTCATCAAAGGGTCAAGTCTACTGTTGGGTACAGTGTCCCCCATTATCCAATCCCTTTCCAAAATCCCCACCTTTGAACCCACAAGACCTCTGCAAGACATTTCATAACTAAACCATTAAAGCACCACACAGAAGTCCACAATGTCTGCCACATATATGCACAATTATGATATCTTTAATGAAGTCACAATAAGGCAATATGTAAAATTTTTGAATTCTGTGACTATCCAGAGAAAAGAATCTTTATAGAGTATCTGAGTGGCTGTGTGGGTGACTGCATTTGTATGTGTTCAGTCTAGGTGTGTGAATCCCTCTGCATATATATGTTAATATTCTACTCACTTTAGAATTTACTAAATATTTTCAGATATGGCATTTCTCTGCATTTCAGATTCCAAAATTCCTACCATGTATCCCAAATCTCACCTCCTCCACAAACTCTTTCAGCAGCCAACACTTATTTTTTACTTAGTACCAAGTGGCTGAAAGTATTCTTAGAATTGCAAGCAAGTACCAATTTCTAGCAATCTAGATATAAAATGTTATCCTCATAGATGAGGACAAAATGACATTTTTATAGTGGTTAGCTTATTTTATAATTTTCCCAGTATTTTAGGCAGTATTATTTAAGGAGACAGAGGTTATTTACTGCATTTATGGGTGGATAACATTGAAATACACATGAGATTCTGTGTTCTTTGAGCACAAGTGTATCTTGGAACACTTACTGTTCTGCTGTTCTATATTTCTTGACTTTCTCTCTGTCTCTCTCTCTCTCTCTCTCTCTCTCTCTCTCTCTCTCTCTTTCTCTCTGTGTGTATGTATGTGTGTCTGCTGTGTCTGTCTTTCTCTCTCTCATGTTTCAGGTCTCTTCCTATTTCTCTCTCTGTCTCTGCACCTCTCTATCTCTCTCTCTGAACACAGACAATAAGGTAGAAACTAGTAAGCAATGCAAATAAAGACATAAGAAAAAGAGAACAATTCCTGTAGGCTTTCTCCTTGGGATTTGGTTTTGCCCTGAGAATATTTAAATAATGAGACTAGAGTTGTGAGCAGTGGATGACAAAGGCAAAATTAGAGACACAAGACCACACAATGACCAAGTGGGCAGAGAAAAGTCCAGAGAGGAAGAGAGGGAAGAAGGGAGAGAGAGAGAGAAAGAAAGAGAGAGAGAGAGAGAGACACACACACACAGAGAATGAGAATCAGGGAAGTCAAAGAGTCCTCCCCAACACCTGGGGACAAGAACTGTTATGCATAAGATACTTGTGAGCAATCTGCCAGAAATAAAGAAGTAAGAACAGCTAATTGAGGCAGGTTAAAAAATTCTCAATTCAGCCAGGTGTGGTGACACATGCCTGCAGTTCGAGTCCTCTGGAAGTGCAAGGCAGAAAGGTTGCAAGTTCAAATCCAGCCTAGGCAACTTAGTACGATCCTGTGACCAAGTAAAAAATAGCAATAGGGCTGGTTTTTGAGTTCCCTGCAAAGGCTGTGGGGAAAAGCTCCCCTATTGCAGAAAAGAAAAAAAAAATATGAGGAATAATAATTCAGATAAGACAACAATAATTTAAAGAATCCAATGCCTTGAGACCATTTAATCAGCAGGCATAGTTGTTTTTGTCATATTTTATACTAATGATTTAATAAATGAGTGTGTATCTCTTTATATGACTTTGACTGTGTTTCCCACGTAATGGTATTTAGAATATGGAATTGTGTACAGTAAAGGGTGCAATTTAACAAAGCCAATAAAGAACAAAAACCTACCTTATAAAGCAGACTTATGCTCATACTTTAATGTTTTAAAATACACTAAAAGGCTTCAAGTGGATAACTGTGGGTAAATTCATTTCTTTTCAGTGCTGAGAAAATGTTGGCTGGGGTGTTTGATCGAACAATGTATGATAAGTGATTATTTTCTTGATAGGGAAAGTATCATCTTGGTTTGTTTGATGTTGGATTTCTGTTGGTTTATTTTACTTGGGGATCAAACCCCCTTTTTACTTCACTGGGGATAGAGGGGTAACTCGATCTCTGAGCTACAAGCCTCACCCTTGTTATTTTATTATTTCGAAGCAGTGTCCCTCTAAATTGCTAAGGTTGACCCTCAAATTTTGATCCTCCTGCCCCAGTCTCCTGAGTAGCAGGGGTGACAGTGGGCACTGCCAAACCTGGTTCGTTGTGTTTCACTGGCACTGACTACTAGCACTACGGCTTGGAAATCCATTCCAGGAATTAAAACAGAAGCGGAGGTGGCACGCTGCCCCTGTGTCATAACTCAATCCTAAGTGGTTTCTTCCAAAAGGATCAAGGGTGCCGCACCAGCCAAGCTGGAGTGCAGGAAACTCCCTGGAGGGCCACTGTTGTGAGTTCGCATCTGAAAGCCTGAGGTAGGTGGCGTTTGATGTTCCTGGACCAGGGCAGAAGCAAAAGATGCAGGCCCTCAAGTAGCCAGCATGTGCCAATCCAGCTAACTTCCGCCTTCCACCTGGGCTGCCAGCCTATTGGTTGGTTTGTTGCATAATCAAGGCGAGTCTTCCCCATCAGTTTGCTAGGCCACATGTCAATCATCTCTGGAAACGCCTCCACAGTCTGGCCGGGAAGAGCGGTCTATGGCCCTGCCAGGCATCTCTTGATTCAGTCGAGTTGACAGGATGAGACACCGAGCAGCGTCTTCCATAAACACAACAAGACTTGAAACTTTTCATGGAATGGAGGTCGTTAGATTGATCAGTGCTCTGTGGAAATTAGTGAGAATAACTTATTTCTAGCTACCTCTGCCCCCATCTCCGATTTACTTGACAGTGACCACCAAAACTGTAGAAAAACATCTCTGATGTCATTGGTCCAACATGCGACACCAGGAAAACTTGACGATGAGTATTCTGTCTTTGCTGGGCACGTAGTTTTTAAGTTTTTATTTTTTACCTATATGGTGCAACATTCCCAGAGGAATCTAAAACATCAGCCCATGAACTCATGGAACTTTGCAGGACAAAAATATTTAAATATCCACATACAATTGGAAGAAAAGGACCAGGAACAGGCTTTGGAAACAGGCTTTGATTTGTTTGCAAATATGTTATGAAATGAATATATTTTCAATTGGTTTTGATGTTCAAATTGGATCTTTTTGTGTCTCTTGATTTCTAGTCAGTAGGACCCAAAACAAAGATAGAAGAGATTCTCTGTCTGTCTGTCTGTCTTTGTCTTTTATTCTCTTTCTTTCTGTCTCTCTTTCTCTCTCTATCTGTTTCTGTCTCTCTTTCACTTTCTTTCTCGCTTTGTCTTTCTCTCTGTCTCTGTCTCTCTCTTTTACTTTTTTCTTTCTTTTTTTTTATTTACTTTTTTTATTTTTTTTGGTGGCACTAGTGATTGAACCTAGGGAATTCTTACTGAGCTCCTACTTAATTTTTATTTTAAGACAGTGTCCTCCTAAATTGCTGGGTTTCACAGACTGGGAGTAAACTTGTAGTTCTCCTGCTTCATGCTCCCAGAGAGCTGCCTGACAGGATCTGACTCATGCTCACCTACAAGAGTTCTTTTACTGTCTTTTATGTACCTCAAATTTGCTTAACACATGACCACTGGAAATCAATGCCCACTGTAGCCAATCAGTTATATTGAATATGGATAGTTACTCAGACAAAATTGCCTTCCCAGACAGTATTACACATACACAAAAAATTAGGGCAGCAGTGCTAACAAAGAGTCGAGGTTCTATCACTTTTGGTGTCTGAGTCCTTCAATAGGAGATAGAACATTTCTGAACAAGGACTTCATCTGATCAGACGATCCCAGAGACACTTAAATAGTCAGGTTAACATCACAGTGCCCAAGTTACACATCTACCAGGCACACTACAGCATTCGAACGTGGATACGCAACTGCTTGGAAACTCACTGAATTTGGAACTCAGAGCACTTGGTCTTGAGAAATTTGTCCTGGTCCTTGTCATGTGTTTGGTACTGGATGTGCCATCTAAATAATCTCAGGGGTAATTTCCCTGTGCTTTGCTAACTTTTCCACCAAAAAAAATCTATTTTGTTCTCTTTATGTAAGGTATTTGTCCTGCATCCTAGAACCAACTAATGAAGAGTACTGAGACTAATATAATTACTCAAGAAAATGGTAGCCAATGAGAGTTTGATATGACTGTCAACATCATAAGATTTAGCAATGTCCAGAAAACTAGATTTGAAGCAAGAAATGAGGGTTTACATGTTTCCACCTTTTCTTATGTTTAGATTTAAACATATCCCCCCCCCAAAAAAAAAAATTCATGTGTTCAGAGGAGGAAATTTGGGGTGGGATTGGAATAGGAAATCTCTAACTTTATCAGTGGACTCATCCATGATGAGACTATAAGTTGACAGCATTATTGGGAAGTGATGATACAGGAGGGAAGACCTAGGTGAAGGAAATGTATTATGAGAGTGTGACCCTGGAGACAACATACCATCCCTGGAACTCTGGACCCATTTTCTTTTGATTTTGTACCCCGCTCTGCTCCACTTTGCCCTGCACTGCTCCCTCTCTCTCTCTCTCTCTCTCGCTCTCTCTCTCGCTCTCGCTCTCGCTCTCTGTCCCCTCTCTCTCTCTTTCTCCAGCTGCTATAAGGGGAGCAACTTTGCCCCCCATGCCTGCCCACTATGATATTCCCAATCACTTCAGTCCCAGAGCAATGCAACCAACCTAACCATGGATGTAACCACTGAAATCCTAAGCCAAAACAAGCATTTCCTCCTCTAAGTTGATATTCCCAGATTGTCAGTCTTGGCAACAACAAGCTGCTGATCACTCCTCTCACTTCCTAACTGCCATTTGACAACTGAACTACTTAAAGACTATTTTCTCCAAGAGAAATAAGAATAACCACTGTGTCCCAGAGGTCAAACCATGCACTAGAAAATATTTTGTAAGCAAACAAGCATCATCATGGAGATGCAAAGTTTGTGGACAGAATCTCTGATTTAAGCAAAAATGTACTTCTCTTTCTTGGTTCAATTACATTACCTAAAGCAGCATCCATGGGGACATTATGATCTTTTTCACAAAGCTGGTTGATCATTCAAACCAACAATAAAGTGTATGAACAATGATGTTAACCTGGAAGAAAGTTATTTACCTTGGAAGATCAAAAACATTCAGGGTGGAACTATGTCTAACATATATATTTTTTTTAAATTTTAAAAAGGAAAACAAAAAAAGAATAAAAATGATACAGAATGTCAAAAAAAGGTAGGAAATTAACACCAGGTAATATATATTGTATGTTGTTTTCTTGGAAGTAGTTCAGGCTACAAGATCTAGGCACAAAAATGATCAAACAATCAAACAATGACAGCACAAACTGTTCTTGTTGATAAACTAACAGATTAGTAGTATAGTTATCTATCTTGTGCATATACACATACATACATTTTTATATGTTTACCAACATACATATAATTTTTTCCTTTCTTCCTTTTCTCCTTTCCCCTATCCCAGTTGTTCTTTCCTTTTGAGCACTTTCTTTCCCTTTCATTATTACAAAATCTATTGTATATTTTGGATCTTATTTATTCTTTCAGTTTTTTTATTTTTTATTTTTTGTATTACAGAGACAGTATGATATTTATAAATGTGAGTTTGATTTATTTCACTTATGAGTATGGTCTCAAGTTGCCTCCATTTACCTATAAAAACCTCAAGATTATCCTTTTGTATAGCTGAGTAATATTCTATTGTATAAAAATACCACATCAGTGTGGAGAGTCCTCACTAAAGTAGGATTGGAATCCCCACTCAATCCAGTTATTCCCCTTCTGGGTATTTTTCCAGAAAAAGTGGAAACGTCATGTCACAGCGATACATATGCACCCATGTTTATAGGAGTACAATTTATAATAGCTAAATCTTGGAAACAACCCAAATGCCCATCAACCACAGAACATCTAACATATTTTCAACTGCAAAAATTATTCCTGTGAGTATAGAACTGGACAGCGACTCTCAAAGGGAAGTGGGCAGGTCAGTGACATGGTGTCCCACATGAGTGAGGAAAACAGGTCTCCCGTTCACGGTGCGTTTGGGAGACGAAGAGCTTGGAGAGAAGTGCTCAGAGTCAGGACTTTTAAGAGGTGTGAGGGTGGATCCATTGCTGTATGTGTTCCACCCCAGAATTTAACCAATCACAGCATCATCGACTGAACTTCAGACCTCCCAAAACCAGGCTATGACTCAGAGTTGTATCCAGGCTTAGAGGCCGACCTCAGGGCAATTTGGTCTTTGGTTGCTGTCCTCACCTTGAAAGACTCAATGCATTCATTACACAATGAGATTATAAAAAGAGGCAGTGGACTTTCCCAAGGATGTATACCCTCCAGAATGATAGAAGCATTCCTAACACGAGCTCGCACATAGAGGTTCACAGCAAGATTACTCATGATAGACAAAAAGGAAAAGAAACACACACACCTTTGACAAATGCATGCCTCAAGAACAGGGAACATGGTGGAGTATTATACTCCTGGAAAAGGAATGGGCAGTTGATCGTCTGGATGGTTGACACTACCAAGTGGGCACTGCTCAAAAACATCGTTCTCAGTGAAAAAATAAATAAATAAGAAGCCAGATTCTAAAAGCTTCACAGTTTTATGATTCCCCCAATACGAAATGACAAGGATGTGTCAGTCTATAGAAAGCAGGTGTGGTCATCCAGGTGGTAAGGAAAGTTGGGAGGAACTGAGAAAGAGCTTGTGATCTAAACATTCTGGAATCGAATTGAGAAAGAGCTTGTGATCTAAACTTTCTGGAATTAAACACCAATAGCTGCCAAATATTTTAAATGCACTGAATGCTGCTGATTTTTTATTTTGTTTACATTAGTTAAAATGGCAATTTTTATTTCTTGTATGATTACCATTCAGTGTGTACAGATACATGCATATACAGTACCTGTGAATTTGTAGACATCTGTATATAGACATTCGTATAGGTAATTATATTCAAATCACTCTGTTGCTGATGTATCATTATTCACAACAATGCTATGTGCTGTGTGCTGTTTGCCTAAAACACTTTGGATTTCTCTAAGGAAGTGGCTGGGAGTGGTTTTCCCACTACCTCAGAGCATCCAATTTCTTTGAGTCTGCGATTAGACCCCACTTCTGGAGATGGGGGTCTTGGAAATGAGATTAAATATGCATTTCCTCTCTACTGCTCAGAAGTCCGCAGCCTTTTATGAGAATATTTGAAACACTTGACCTTCAAGGCAGAACTTTCACTTTTGTACAAAGGGAGTCTGTAATCAGAACAATTGGAAACGGAAGAGTTTATCAGAGGCCAGGCTTTCTTGGCTGGTAAAGTTGTTTGTATTCGGATAAATCCTACAAAATATAATCCTCTTGCTTCTTTCAAGGGGTCAGGGGAAATATTAATGGAATGGCTCATCAGCTTCTCTTTTGTTTTGTACAATCTGTGCAAAAAAAAAAAAAATAGCAAAGCAAACCAACATGGGAAATTTTGCAAACATGATTCGCAAGTCTAATGTTCATTTCTGTTTTGAAGTCATGGCATCTTTTTTGTGAGTGCAAATGTGTATCCAAGTCCACATCTGCTAATTAGGGCAGGGATGCCCCCGAGAGAGAGAGCTTCAGAAATAATCCAGGTTAGCAGTGGGACTTCCCAGAGCCACCCAACGGGGATAGTTCCCTGAAGCTCTTCAGTCAAGCATCAAAGAAATGCTTCTCTGCTACAGAACGGGAAACCACAGAGTTCCAGCCCATCAGTGGCAGGTCTCCCCAATCCCTGCCCCCCATTTCTGCCTCAAGTCCATGGACCAGTGGCATCATAGTCTGGAAATGGTGATCTTTGTCAGAAAGGCAGGCTTTTATCTGCCTGCAAAGAAGTGTGTTTTAGACTATTTCTTCAAACCAGTTGTTGTGTTGTGGAAATTTTGCCAAGCCAAGCCAAGCCAAACCAAATAACAGGAAGATTCTTTGCACCAAGGAGATAAGATGGCAGCATTTGATCTTTACATCAACGTACTGTTGGAATCCACGCTAGTGGACAGTTGTAGGGATAATTCCTCCCTAGCAACAGCCCCGAATCAGGAAGGAGTTTAGTCTATATAGAATAGGCAGTGGGAGGTACAAAGCAAGTGATCAAATGTTACATGATTGGTTACATACTTCGAATCATATATTGACAGATAGGCTAGTCTTGAAACAATAGAAACATTCCAGGAACCAGGGGAGGAGGCTCTCACAGAATGGGCATACTTGAGGGCATTACCATAATATAGGAATTGTTCCGGAGAGAGAGATTTGACTGAATGAAAGTGGTTAAGGTCATTACAATAATATACTTGACTAAATAAATTTGGTTACCATAATATACTTGACTGACTGAAAGTGGTTAAGGGCATTACCATAATATAAGAGTTGTTCCACGGAGACTTGACTGAATGAGCACAGGTCAGCCCAAGGTACCTTAAGGTTTAGGCAATCACTCTGACATTGTCAGGGTCAACTGAATTTACCAGAGAAAGCAGAACAGCAACTTGGTCAGTCTTCCAATAAATCATGAAATATCTGTAAGTTTGTTATTTTGCCCCAATAGTTGTAGATATGTGACATAAAATCCCATCATGCAGAGTACAAAATAAATATGCATGAATCCACTTTTAAATAATGATAAAAAAATAGAGAGTGAACAAATTGGCTTTGCAGGGTGATGTCAAATAATTTATTTAGATACTCCATCCTGATGCAGGGGAAGATGACGGTCCCTTCTGTAAATGTGGGTTGCACATAGGAATTTCTTCCCAAAGAGAATTGATGAGGAGGGCTGCCTCTGTAGTGGAGAAAACTGACAAATCAACCACTCACTCAGGTGATGTGGATATCAGAACTCAGGCCACACTGATAATGTGGGCCCTGGATACAATGAAGTGGAAATGGTACATAACTTCTGTGATCTCCTTCCCCCCAAAAAAATAACCTCAGCATACTCGTGGGGAAAATGTCACAGAAATTCACAACAGGGAACATGCTACAAAATAAATTGCCGATATTCTTCAGAACAATCAAAGTTATGAAAGTCAAGGTAAGGGAGAGAAATCATCACCACACAGAAGAGATGAAGGAGAAGTGAGAGAGAAATCAAAGATAGTCTATTCAGACTGAAAAAATCTGTAAAATGTGTAGATTTTCAGCAATTAAAATGATGAATATTGACATTGGCATCATGGGGCATGCTTGTCATTTCAACACTCTAGGAGGCTGAGACAGGAAGGTTGCAAATGCAAAAAGTCAATTTGGAGCAACTAAGAGATGTAGCAAGAGCATGCCTGAAAACAATAGGTTTGATTTGCTTTAAGGGGTGAGGGTGTGGTACAATTAAAAGCTCATAAATTCTTTAATAATAAGAGTTGATTAATACTGGTTCAGCTGGGCATGGCAGTGCACACTTGTAATCTCTACAGTACAGGAGAATCAGTCAGGAGGATAAGCTTAAATTTTACCTGGGCCATTTAGAAACTTAGCAAAACCCTGTTTTAGAAACAAACAAACAAAAGGTTCTTAAGCAGGGCTGAGGATTTAGGTCAGTGCAAAGAATGTGAGTTCTTATTCACTATAATAACAACAACAGTGATCACTATGACTATTACTAGTAGTACTATTAGTACTAGCAATCATCATCATCATCTTGGTGATCGTCTTGTTCATTATTCATTATCTATGTGTAATGCACGACAATACTGTAAGATTTTAATAGAAGCAAAGATTGGGGGTGAAGTATATGGAGTGTATACTTTCTTCACAACTTCTCTGTAAATCACAAACTGAAAGTAGATTACTTTAAAAACTGTTGTAGAGAATACTTCCTTTGAAAAATTCATGTGTTGTACATAGTTGTTCTGTATCTATGGCTTCTCATGTGCCAATTCAACCAATGGCAGATGGAAAATTGAAAAAGGAAAAGCAAAAACCCTTACATTGGTGAAGAAATAGTCTGTTTTCCTCATTAGTAGTCCATAAACAACCCAGTATAACAACTGTTTTCACAACCATTTCCTCTGTATTAGGTATTCTAACTAAATTAGAGATGATTTAAAGCACATGGAAGAATGTGCATAAGCTATATTCAAATACTATATCATTTTCTGTGAGAAGCTTGAGGGTCTGTAGGTGTTGGTATCCACTGGCATCCTGGAACAAATATCCATGAAAGGCAGGGTACACTGCATTGCTACATATTCAAATTTTCAACTTGAATAATTTAGTGAATAAAAAAATATAAAACTGCTAGAAATCTAAAACTACTAGTACTGTAGTACAACCAGTATGAGCTTCTATATGAAGATTCCTCAAAAAACTAGCATTAGAAATTACATCTGACCAGCTACTCTCCTTCTATGCATCTTCCTGAAAGAATTAAAAATATCATATTACGGTGATCCACGCATAACCATGTTTGTAAAAGCATAGTTCAAAACAGCCAAATCTTGGGAGTGGTCTATATGTCTATCAACAGAAGAGTGGATAAAGAAAACATGGTATTTGCACACAATGGAATGCTACTCTGTCATAAAGAAGGATGACTTGTGTCATCTGTAGGAAAATGGATGCATCTTGAGTCCATAATGTTCAGTGAAATGAATCAGAGACACAAGCTTAAATATTAAATGGCTTCTCTTACATGAGAAACCCAAAGTATACACATGGAACAAAATAATAGATAATAGGAATTAGGGATATAGATCTTTATCACAAGAGATAGAAGGAGAGGAGAAAGGGGGAGGGAAAGAGGATGGAAAAGTAATAAAAATGTGTTTTGTTCCTGCAACAACAACACACGAGGAAGGTGATCATCATGTACTCCAAGCGGGGACTAATACATAAAATAAAGTAAAATGGAAAGCAGCAACAAAAGAAACTTATAGAGGAAATCTGCAGTTAAAATATAAGTTACAGAATATGAAAAAGAAATTCGAAGACATTGCAAGATTGCACTAAATCTGGAATCTTGAAACTGCAAAAATGGACCAGCATGGTACCCTTTTGTGGGATCATTAGGAAAGGCAGGGCTTTCATGAAATGCTGAAAGTTAATCCATATTGCAACGTGCTTGGTTTTCCAAAAGATTCATGAGATGAATTACAGATGGAGCTGATCCATATCTGAGTGATTGCAGAGTTCTGCAGAATTAGAGCAGGTTCTGAGAAGACAATGAATCCCCATGGTTTTCTACTTTGTCCCATTTCCTGGGTTTATTCTCCAATACCTCAGCATAGATTGAGATACGCAGAGCCTTTTGATGGCCTTTGGGCATGCATGCAAAAAGAGTCGTTTTAATATAGCCATCACTCAAGTTCATTTACTGAGTGTATTCTCCTCATAGAAACAATGGAGATGAGTTCCAAAGTGAAACACTCGCTGATAACCTGAGACAAAAATCCATCCTTTTGATGACAGATATGTGTTTGGGACATAGTGAGATGTAGGTGTTGGTTTAGCCAACTCTTGCCATTTTCTTCAGTATATACAGGCCTTGCTGTGATTAGCCCTAAAGCGCTAATTTCTAATTTCGTGGAATATTTATGATGACAGCTAGTAAAGTCAGTCACTTCCAAAGTGGTGCACACACTAATACACACACTACACATACACACATACATGTACACACCACATAGATACACTCTTGTATACACACACATATCCCCATGTGTATACACGCACACAAATGTATGTGAAGAGAATGTGCATGCAGCTGTGTATGCCCAAACACATGCTACATATGTGTGCTCATATACATGACACACAGATGAACAGGCAAGCACAAGCAGGTGGTCGATCATGCAAGAAATCTGAAACCATTAAACTACAAAACAGCAATGTGTGGCAATTGTCAAGGTACTCTGGGATACCCTGGCTTTGTTGCAATATTAACAATTGTTTTGTTTTGTTTTTGGTACTGGGGATAGAACTCACAACCTCGTGCTTGCCAGGCAGACACTTGTGCTGCTGAGCTGAAATCCGCGGCCCTTGTCCAGATATTAAAAATTAATCCACATTGGTACATGCATATTTCTTTACAAAGTGTTGTGAAATAACAGATGGAATTAAATATCCTCATTTCTGAGTTATAAAGTACTAGAGCATTAGCGTTAATTTGGCTGAGATAATGCTTATTAGTGCCTACATGTGTATACATATATACATACTCCATGCATGCACCTATAAACATGCACACAATATACACATGGCACACACATATTCACATAAACACCCACATATACACACTGCGCATACACGTGCCAACACATATGCATATGGATGCATCCATTCACGTATACGATTTTACACATATAGAAATGCACACACAAATTCATGCACATACATGCATGCATATATGCATATACACACACAGCACATATACACGTGTATGTGTGTATATATACACACAGGCTCATATACACTTACACAGTTGTATGTTTGATGGTCTGGGCTAACAGAGTTTAATATTTGATATCATTCTAATTGTTTTTGTTCTTTCTCTCATTGGTAACAATGGATCAGGTAAAGTAACAATCAAAGCAGATCATGTTTGAATTTTTTTCTACCAGTACATGTTTGTCATGCATGATGTTAACACTCCTCGTGGCAAAGTGGTACATGTACACAATACATCACAATTCCATGTTTTTTTTTTGTTTTTTTTTTTTTTGGTACCAGGGATTGAACTCATGACCTCGCACTTGCCAGGCAGGTGCTTAAGCTACTGAGCTAAACCCCCGGCTCAACAATTCCTTTTTTAAGTCTTGTTCTCTTCCCTCTCTCTTCCTTCCACCCAGATTTTGATTCTTTCCCTTTTTTATTGGTACAGGTTTGCAGTACACAATATTTACACTCCTTTAGTAGCACAGGTACATATACCTTACACATCTTAATTTCTGTATTCCTCCCTTTTCCCTTTCCTCTCTTCTTTCTCCATCTCTTGATCCCCTTGCCCTTTGAGAAAGATGTGTCTTGCTTCCTGTTACCTACTTTTATTCTGTTCTTGATTTATACTTTAAGTTTATTTTATGCATTAGAATAAGAGGAGCTATGTGTTTGATTTATTTCACTTAACATTATCATCTCAAGGAGTACCTGTTTTCCTACAAAGTTTATCTTTCCTTATTTGTTCTTCCAATAGTAATCAAAGACAGGCCAAGTTACCTTCAAAGGGGTTGATGTTTTCTTAATGCATACAATCATTAAAATGCACGGGATTGAGGGGCAGTTGTGGGTGGTGACAGAGCACGAAGCAGGTGTGTAATTCGTGACTGCTCCTGTCCTAAGGAAAAAGATCAATAAAGGTACCCACCAGCTTTCTACATTTCTGAATCACTGTCATCTTACAAACCAGCCAAATCCTGCTGATAAAATGCTCCACAGCAGTGCCTTTCATTAAACCCACCCAAACTCTCCCTGATGGCTACAAACAGCAGCCATCTAACCTCTGATGGCCCTAGTCCATCATGTACTTTTTTTTTTAAATGCAGCTACTTTCTAAAGTGAATCTTCATCTCTAAATGGTTTCCTGAAAGGGAAAAGAAAATAATTTAGGAATAACCCTGTGTGTTGAAAGAAATGTGCTCTTTTTTATTTTTGAGCAAATGGCAAAGAGCAATTTAATAATTCAGCATCAGGTAATTTTAAGAGGATGGATGCATGCAGGAGGAAATACGATTTGAGTTGGCTTGGCAATAATTCATACAATTGCAGAATGAATGATGATAAAAATAAAAGAACGTAGAGTGCATTGATTATTAAGAGCTAGAAGCAAACAGATGAGTCTTCCATGATCACAGAAGCGTGCATGAGAACAGACTCATGCTGTGTTTTGGATACACAAGGTACCTGACCCATTCTTCTTTACAAAGAGAGAAAAAAAAATCTGTGTTCTGCTTTTGCAGTTTTTTTAAACAGAGTTTACAAGGCCTTCTTTGACTCTCTGAATTTATGCATTTTTTCATGCCTCGATTCAAATAACTCGATCTCAAGTGGAAAATACTATTTATTTATTTACTTGTTTATTTTTTTGTGGCACCAGGGATCAAACTCACAACCTCGCACCTACCAGGGCAGGCGCTTAAGTCACTGAGCCAAACTCCTGGCCCTAGTTTTTTGAGGCAGGGTCGCACTATGTAGCTCAGGCCGGTCTTGCGCTCACGTTGTAGCCCAAGTCGGACTCGAACTCACAACGCTCCTCCTACCTCAGCCTCCAGAGTGCTGGGCTTAAAGGCGTGCGCCACCACGCCCGGCTGGAAAATACTATTTAAAAAAATTTCCATATTGAACAGATAGATATCGTTGGTCATTATACTCTAAATAATACAAAAACTCCCTGAATAGCATTTACCCTGTCCTGGGGATCAGAAAAAAAAAATCAGGCAGTCATTAAAGAATATTGACGGAAGTGTATTCCATGCAAATGCCCTGCCATTTTATACAAGGAACTTGAGTACCTGCTGATTTTAGTAACTGCATAAGATTTTGGAAAGAATTCCCTGAGGGTCAACTCTGCTGGTTCAACAAAAATAACCCCTTGTCCTCAGGAATTTCAGTATCCGTGAGGAGCTGAAGCAATGCAACACAGGCTGAAGCATCACACGAATGGACGAGGGTAGGTTGTCCCGGCCTAAGCAAGGAAGTGTTTACGGAATCTCACTGAAGCAGGTGCAAAGCATTTGGAAATAGCAGCTGCTAGAAAACAAGAAACTTGGAAGCTGGATTCCAGGGGTAGGCACAGCTGAAAGAAGATCACACAGATGAAGGTCTGTAGTTATGTTTGTGAGTGAGGAGAGAACGAGACCCAGGCATAAACTTTGGAATTCTTCAGATAGTCTCCATCCAGTATTTAGAATCATTTCCCCAGGATAGAGTAATTTTTAAAGCACACACCATTTTGAAACTGTTCAGTGTCTCTTGCAAGATAAGAGGATATGCAGCAGAACTCTAGTTATGGTTTAGATGAAAGTGTTTCTGCCAAGATCTCATGTGTTCAGAGGTGCGGCTTTGGGAGAGGGATTAGATGAGGAGCCCTTACCTAATCTATCACTGCCTCAAATCATTGATGAGTTCCTAGGTGAATGTGCTGTTAAGAGATGGGACCTGGATAAAGAAAAGCAGTCCACTGGAAGCTGGAGCTGAAAAGGTGTAGTCTTCTCCATAGCTCCTCCCTTCTCTTTTTCTACTTCCTGCTTGCCGTGAGGTGGGCAGTTTTGCTCCGCCATGCCCTTACACCATGATATACCTGACTTGGAGCCAGCCAACCATAGACTGAATCCTCCAGAAACCATGAGCCAAAACTTCTCCACTAAATGGCAGGTGTCCTCCCAACAACAGGAAAAGCAGTGGAAATCTTAATAAGAGAATCCTTCCACACCAGCTTTTTAGCATGGACCATTTCTCTGTGTTCTCAAAAATGAAGAGGCCACTGATGCATGGTGGCTCAGGCTTGTAATCTCAGCAAGCTGAGGAGTTTAGGCAAGAGGGTCACAGGTTCAAATCCACCTTGGGCAAATTAATGAGACCTTGTCTCAAAACTAGTACATAGCTGGGAATTTAGCTCAGCAGCATAAGTGCTAGTAAGCGCAGGGTCATGAGTTTGATCTCCGGTACAACACACCAAAAAATAAACAAAAGAAAACAAAAAAAAACTAGAGCATATCAATAAATGGAGCAAGTAATGCTCTTTTTTTTTCTTTTTATCTCAAATAAGCATTGTGAAAGGGCAGAATTGTAGAATCCACCCACCCACTGTAATTCAGCATGTATTTATTGCATCATATTATGGGTCAAGACTTTTTTTTGTTCCTGGGGAATCCAAGTTTTACAATTAATGTATTTCATTTTTCTCCAAGTGTGCAGTTGTGTTTAACATGCGTGCTTATTGTGCATTAGTGTTTCTAATGGATGAATGGATTGATGTCTGAAAGCTAGGCGGTAAGTAGTCATTTGGGTATAACTTGGGGGTGAATTCCCTATGAGAAATTGAGTACTGTTTCTTTGTTAGTGGATAAGGAAGTTTTGTGAAAAGTTAATAAAAGCTAATAAAAGTTAACAGCATTTAATAAAAGAGTTCAATGAGATTATCCACGCACCATGAAGAATATATTTTCATTCCACATCTTTCCATCCTTACTTTTTCCCCTTCCCATACCTGATGGTGATCCTTGAAGGTCCACAAGTCTATTAACACTGCATGGTCCAGGTCATTGGTTGATGCCATGTATTTCTCAGTTGCTGGGTCTCAGTATCCCAAACACACAGTGCTTTACTTATGACTGACCGGTCAAATGCAGCTACTGCCTTGGGTGAACTGAGGCACGAGAACATGACTATAAACAAAGCCTGAACCATGCAGACTCCTCTCCAAGCATACTCAGCAGCCTATCACATTACAGTCCTCCAAACCACGCCTTCTTCCCAGGAATCATACTCCATGGTAGCACCATACTCCACGGCATGGGGCTTCTTCAGTGTCAATGCTTTCTCTTGATTTTCCTAATCCTGCATCTTTATTACTTTTCTCCACTCATTCATTGCTATTTCACACAAACCTGTGGTCACTTTGGACACTTTTACAGACCTCCACCCTAACCCCCAGTCCCTAAATTTATGGATGATCTCATGTCCCTGCTTTCATTTAAGCCATTATTCCTTGCAAAGTCGGCATTCAGCTTCTACTTGCTTTTCCCAAGCCCCCTCCTAACAACTTCTGTTCTCAGCACTGAGATGAAGCAGTTCCTGCCAAGGTCACTGTGACCTTCAATGGAGAGATACATTGTGTGGTCACTTATCACTCCAGCCTGCTGAACTCATCAGCAGCATTTAACACAAGGAATAATTTTTTTTCCCTTCAGACAGGATTTGTATACCCCTTAAAGACCTAATCCAGCAGGCAGAGACAGGCTTTGGACAACGATTTATGAGTGGATGCACCAGTCGTGTCAGCTCAGAACCCTGAGCATCTACTGCTCCTCTTCCTCATCTATCAAAACAGACCTGTGTGTTCAGACACCTTGGATTCTGGAAGGAACCCTTAGTAATGTAAGCATGGCGACTGAGGCCCATGATTGGAGTGCAAGAGAAGAGAAAAAAAGAAAAAAAATTCATTAAAATTTGACTTTGGAGATGATGCAGATTTACTTCTTAGTTTCTCCCTCTCTCCTCCTTCTCTTTCTCCTCCATTTTCCTCTTTCTTTTTCTCCTCTTTCTTTCCTCTTCTACTCCTCCTCTACAGCTTTCTTCAGTTCCAGTTGCTTCTCTTCTGTATCTATATCTGTGATCTTGGCTATTTCCTTAGTCTCACTGATACATTTTTAACCTCACTCACACTCTCTTTCTGTCTTTCTGTCTTCTCCCCTCCCTTTCTCCTCCTTCTTGTTTTCTTCCCCTTCTCCTTCTTCTTTTCCTTTCCTATCCTTCTTTCTTTCTCCTTTTTCTTCTTTTTCCTCCCCCTGTTTTCTCCTTACTCCTCAGCATCTTTTTGTCCTGCTGCTCCTCCATCTTCTTCTTCAACCACTCTTCCAAAACTTCTGCACTGATATCCGCTACATTGGACATTTGATTTGGTCTCAGAACTTATCTTGTCTCCTGCCATTTTCTGAGAGTTGATCTCCGACCTAGACCTCCTCCTTTACATCCATGCTACTATTCTTGGCAGTCTCCCCTGTGTATCTTACTGACCCTCTCTTCCACAAAACCAGTCTCCTGACTTTCTCACCCTAAACTGCCCCTCTTACAATCTTCTAGCCCTCAGGACGTGGCATTTTGATCCTTTCAATTATTGTAGGCACAGATAGTTACCTTTGTTTTGTCTCTTTTGCATTCACTCTGCCTCTCATGAATTATCAAATTGCTGGCTCTACTTTTCGAAACTTTCCCAAATCTTGCCAAAGCACCCTGTTAGTTCTCTGAGAGAAACCACCTTACTCTCTTGAGTGTATTATTCCAAAGTCTACTTCAGTCTTCCCCCTAAATGTGCTGACGTCTTCCAAACAGAGCTGAAAGTTATGTGATAAAAACGCAAGCAAAGGCTCATTGCTTTATGTCTTCAAAATTCTATGCTGGCTACACTCTGCATTCTGGAAAACCTAAACTCCATTCCATGGCATTTAATATTTCCATAGATTAACTGTCAACATTTGTCTGAGTTAAACCTCTCCTCCCCATCTACATGTTTTCTTCCCAAAGCTTACTGGCCACTGTGGTATTCCTGGAACCCATCCAGACACCCTCCACTTTAAAATCTTTGCACATATAATTCTTGTGCTTGAATACTTTTCCCATGCTGTCTTCAGATCCTAGCATGGTCACTTCAACCACTCTGCTAACAACAACCATCATGAATTCCCGACCCTATTAGTCTGCAGATACTTTTATATTATTTTTCCCATAGCAAGAATCATGACCTAACCTAATAGATGTTAACTTGCTTGTTAATTTGCATTTCAGAAGGAAAAGAAAATTTCCTGTGCTGGTCTATTCTTTGACTGCTAGAGTGAGCACACTTGGATGAGCACACATCATAATGTGGTTAATGGTAAACCACACCGTGAACAAAAGGTTAATACTAAACTGCACCATGGATATTTGGTAAGGGAAAGATCGCATGCTTGATGTAGGAATAAAGTAGCCCAAAGACATGAATTTCAAAATCTATTCTTTTTCATATCAGTCACTGCTTGTAAAATAAATATATACCTTATTGGACAATGAGAACATTAACAGAAACATGTTTTTAAGTGCTCAAACTAGTGAAAACTCCCCAAAATGTATTGACATTTGATATTAAATTATTGATGCAAAAAGCACAGGACAATCACATCAAAAAATGCATAAATTCAGGGAGGACTGAGGATCTGAAAGACTTAGTTAAGAATGAAAGAGAAAATAGCATATAAAGGATTCCCAACCCAAGGCTTGGGAACTGATATGGTTTTGTTGTGTGTCTGTCCCTGGATATTTCAGTGTTGGGTGCTTGCTGCTCAGGGTGGTGATGTGGAAGAGTGTTGGGATATTTACCAGCTGAGTCCAGAGAAAGATGATTTGGTCACTGGGAATATAGCTTCTGAAGGTAGGAAAGTACTACTCATGGGAAACGACTTGGCTCCTCTAAGAATGTGCTGGTAGAAAATGGTAAGACTACACACTGTCTTTCACTTTCAGTATGAGTCTTCTTACAGGTTTTTACGTTGATATCATCTCCTGTGATAACATCCACCATAGCGTTCACCCTCTGAAGGACCGGAAAATGAAGCTACTGGTCCGTGTAACCACTGGAAGTTGAAAATACTCATCAACTGAAACTAGATTGAAGGCATAAAATCCACCTAACCTCCTAGCTTAGAAACACAACAGACAGTAGATTTTGGGCTTGGTTGAGTTCCTGTGGCTTTGTGGATTCCTGGGATCTGTGGCTCAGTGGTGCCACCCAGGATCAAAAAAAGACAGCACATCCCATATCACTACCATAAGGAAAGGGAAGAAATTGAAATTGAAACCAAGCTTCTTGCTAAATGCCAGCCACTTTCGTACTAATATAAGTCAAAATATAAGGAGGTGTGTCATAAATCCAGGATGGTTTATACTTCAAGAGATGCTGGAAATGTAGGTTTTTATGCAAGTGTGTTCAGTTTTCATATAAAACCAGAATTCTTCATTTTGCACAAGTTTTCTAAGAAAGTCAACACAACCAAGGATTTGAAAAGGCCCATGATTAACACAGATGTGATCTCTCTGTTCTATTATTAAGATACCATGTTTGGTTTTATTGCTACTGACAGTACTAGCATATTCATCTTGATTTATGATGATAAGTAGCACAACAACAAAAAATAGCACAAAATCGAGGTTAAACAAATAACTCCCTGAGGGGAGAAAAATTAGGCATTTGATCTTGTCACTGATCAAAGTTGCAATGTCAATTCTATTGCTTCCAACAGAGGGGGGAAATAAATGGCCATCTCTGAATTGGACCGAGAGTGACCAGTCCACAAATGATGGAGAGTTTTCACAGCAGACACTGCTGCAGGTGTCATGATGCAAAGATCTCCTGGCATGATGTCCAGCACTGAGCCAGTCATCTCTTGTTAATAATTCAATACCACATTGTAGGAGGCTTATTTGGATGTATAGCTGGGACTCAAGGCCAAGAATCCTATGTGGTGGTTATCTTCCTATTGGAAGTCCCACAAAGATGAAGAGTAACACACACACAGAGAGAGAGAGAGAGAGAGAGAGAGAGAGAGAGAGAGAGAGAGAGAGAGAGGTTTATAAACTCATGGCTCTCATGATTTAAAGGGTTCAGTCCATAGTCAACAAGGCAGGAGCATCATGGAGGATGGAGGGGGTGGAGGAAAGATGCTCACATCATGGTGACTGTGAAGGGGGAGAGAGAGAGAGAGAGGAGAGAGGGAGAGAGAGACTATGCAAGACACTTGTCCAAATAGATGCATAATCAAAATAAACTATAAATTCATTTTGAGCACTTTCTTTCCCTTTCACTTTCACAATAACCATTGTACATTTTAGATCTCATTTACTATTTCAGTTTTTTACACTAGGGAGACAATGCAATATTTACACATACAATTCTGATTTATTGAAAGAAAAACTGGGATAAGGAAAAGGAGAAAAGACAGAGAAAATATTATATGTGTATGTATATATATATTCATGCATATATACACACACACGCAAGATAGATGACTATACTACTAATCTCTGTTAGTTCATCAAAAAAAGTTTGTGCTTTCATTGTTCTATTGTTTGATCTGTTTACACCTATATCTTGCAATCTGAACAACTACTTTGTAGATAACAATGTAATTATATATATAGTTCCGAGGATCAAACTCATGACCTTGTGCTTGCCAGGCAGGCACTATGTCACTGAGCTATATCTCCAGCCCAAAGCACAATATATTAACCAGTATTAATCTATTATTTTGTTTTGAAACTCTGTATCACCTTTTTTACTCTTTTTTTCTTTGTTTCTAAAATAAAACTAAAAGTATGAATTCATTAATCCATTAGTCTGTTAATCACAGTGTGCGGCCAACTGTCAACTTGCCTGCATTGAGAGATTCTTGGGGAGGTGATTGGAATGCGGGTGCTATACTCATTAGTGGATCCATCCATTGATGACACCATGACTGAATCTGCTATTAGGTGGTGGGGCCCAGAGTTGGGTCACTGAGGACATGACTTTTGGGGATTCTCTCTGGATATTTGATGGTGAAGCTCTTCTTAGCCCCACCAATGAAGTGAACATCTTCGCCTTTCTGTACCCTTCCTCCATGGTGTTTCTACCTTGGAGCTAGCTAGGCATGGTTTGCTCGTGTGAATTGCAATTCTCTCAAAGAACACACACTGTGCTGGGGACTTGGTGAATCAAATGCATCATTAAAGCAGCCCTCTTGAGACAGGTACTGTTATTAGCCCCTGAGGTCCCACCAGTTAACTGGGGGCTGCAGAAATCAGGGAACCTAAAGAATGTCATTGTTTGAAGAGATTCCGTTCAACATTTGATTCTCTACAGTGAAAATATTCCCTGGCTTATTTCTCCGAGTAGCATTTTAGCAAGCACATGAATCAGATGGTGCAACAGAGACTGCATTATGAAGAAAGATTCTAGACAGACACTTTTGATGAATATGCAATGCCCAGGGAGAAGAAAGGAAAGGTATGAAAAACATGAATGAGTATAAAATTCTACACTGGCTTGATTTTCTTTAGTACAGCCCGAGAAAAATCAGACATCAAGTATTCCTTTGGGTAACTCCTATAGCAAATAATATTCACAGTCACAGCTCTTAGTCAACAAGGAAACAGTTTATATCCTTAGGTAAATCTATTTGGAGATGTGTGAATGTATTCTCCAATGATCTACAAACAGAGTTATGCACAATTTTTAAATTACAATGAAAATGCTGCTTAAACGTCAAGGAATCTAAAACGAGGCCATGGAAACTTAAAGAAAAAAAGTCATTCATTTAAAAGGATCAAGTAGGAGAAATCACAGTATATATCAAAGCCTAGGTTTGAAAACTTACTATTTTAGGCTGTTCCAATTTACTTTTGTTTCCATTATTGTATGACTCATATCTAAGGCCTTGTGGCATCCCTGATTAAAGAAAAATGCAAACGCAGCAGGTTCAGTCCAGGTCTTTGGAGCTGTCGTACTATCAAGAAGGAATGATATGTGAAATAAATAGGAAGCCAAATGTAAATATACACCCTGAGTTGAGGCAGACATGGCAAGCTGGCAGAGCAAGAGAACCATTGGCAATTGAGATGTCCCAGACTGTGGTAGGTTTGTTGGCCCACAAGTTAGCAATAACAGATGGAAACGCAGGAAGATGTGACAGAGCGTTCTTGGAGCCAGAAGTAATTCCTTTTTTTAATGACATCTGGACTCTGGTTCCTTTTTATTTATAGGCATAAAGATGCTTACAAGCAATTCCAGTGATAGAATTTTCCACTCCATTTTCTAAGGAAGTTGCTTAAACTCTTTCTTCTGTTTCTTGGATCAAGCTATGTACTTCTTCTTCTTCTTCTTCTTTTTTTTTTTTTTT
>RJWM01024794.1:0-30255 GCA_004363535.1 Dasyprocta punctata | reverse complement strand
CTCTCTCTTTCTCTATCTCTTACTCTTGAGTCTCTCTCTCCTATCTCTTGCCCTTCCCTATTGGCTAGCTTTAAATACTCTTTTAGAATCCATACAAAAGCAAATCCTGATTCTTCTGAAAATGTCAAAATTTCTCAGGTAAAATGTATTGCACGAGTTATTTCCAAAAGTAATGAAAGGCAATAAAATTGAAATTTTGCTTTTGACTTTAAGATGCCAGACACTGTAGCCAAGATAAATTTTAGAAATCTAAATTAATTTAGCTTTTTATAGTTATTCAAAATGAAATTAAAGAGGATGTCTTTGGTGTTCTAGTGTGTTATTTTTGCAATCCACATCAGGCTGCAATTGTTTTGTTTTCATATCATTAACCAGCATTGTTTGTGCCATGATTAATGTTTATACTTATTTGTCTTGCTTTTTTAAAAGAGCGCAAGCAAAAGGCGAGAGACACAATAAGCATACTGAGAAACTATAAAACTAAAGATTTTGTATCATGGGATGTGTAAATTCTATTTCCAAAATCACAAATGAGTTACATGGAAGGCTTTTCTCCAGCTAACACATGATATTAAGAAATGCTAAGGCTGGACATGACTATTGAAGACTTGGAATAACAAAGATCAATGACAGCAATAACAAATCACTTTTATTGAAAGCTGACTAGATGTCAGACACTGTGCTAAACACTTCATACTCATATCTCATCTGTCATCACAACCACCCCACAATAGATAAGAAATAGTATTACACTCCATCTGAGCACAGTGGCACATACCTGTAATGCCAGCAAGGGGAAGCTGAGGCAGGAAGATCTCAAATTTGAGCAACCCGCACAACTTAGCAATTTAAGGAGATCTTATCTCAAAATACAAAAATAAACAAGGGGCTGGGTACATAGCTCAGTGTAATGGCCCTGGGTTCAAGCCCTAGTACCACAAAACAAAAATAAAACAGAAGATATTCAGCCAAAATTTACTTAGGGAAGTTTAATAACTTGCTCAAGTTTCTATAATGACTATGCAACAAAGCTAAAACTTAAATCTGGATCTAATTGATTGCAGAGTGTATACCTGAACTACTTTGTGTAACGTGAATAGCATATAGATAGTATCCTATGAATATAAGAAGAATGACTCAATTGTTTATTATTAAGCCAGAGATTTAGCTCAATGGCACAGCGCCTGCCTGGCAAGCATGAGGTTGTGAGTTTGATTCCTGGTTCCAAAAAAAAAAAATCCATCAATTGTTTATTATTGATTGCTCAGAATGAACATACAACATAGACAATTTAAGGAGCATTTGTTGAGTATCTCCCATTGGCAAGACACTATACCAGCAGGTGCTGGTGGCAGTTGCAATTAAGAGAGAATGTAAGGCAGTTGATTTGATTGGGCTTTGCAGTCTAATGAGAGAGAAAGTTGTTCTAATACAAGGTACAAATTAAATACATGGAGAAAGAGCCACGAGTTCATGAATGTGGAGTGGGCTTCATAGCAGACATTAAAGTTGGACCCCAGTGAGGCACAGTAGCACACTCCTGTAAACTCATGTACTTGGGAGGCTGAGGCAGGATTACAAGTTTAAGCACAACCTGGGAGAGTTAGACAGACACTGATTCAAAAAATCAGAAGGGCTAGGGATGTAGTTCAGGGGTAGAGACTCACTGGGTTTGAGCCCCAATACCATACACAAAAATAGATCTCAAATGGTGAATGAGATTGAATTATGAGAGGAATCAAGAAAAAAACATATAGGAGAGCATGATTAAAGAGACACAGTGGAGAGCAGTCCTGGGGAAGAGCCCACTGGGAGGAAATGGACTAATGGAGTTGGGTGTGTAATGATTACAGAGACAAATGAAACTAGAAATATGTTTTAGGGGTAGGTTGCAGAATTTCTATACCTTCAGAGGAAATGGGAAATGGGAAGTTTGTAGCAGAAAGAAATGAATTGATGATATCAGAGACACAAAGCAAGAGACAACTGTACTTGCTGCAATAGCCAATATGAAAATAAAAATTTGAATTAGCAATGACACAGAAAAAGGTAAAGAGGAGAATAACAAGAAGACAGCTAGTAAGATGTAGCCTAAGAAGGAAAATATAGCTCTGTAGATAATTAGAAAATAAGATGATAAAAAGTGCAGGAGAAGAAACAATAGAACAGATTTAGTTTCAGACATAATATTCTTGAGGTGCCAAAGAAAAATTTTAGGCTCTTTGTCCAGTAACTTGAAAATCCAGCTCTGACAATTAGGAGAAAGCTCAGTGTTAGAGGTTTGTGTTAAATCGTCATAAGCATAAAGATCAGAGGGGAGGTTATAAAACAGAACGTAAGTGACTAAACAGAAGGTATAATTTTAGGCAGCATCTGTTCTTAAAGGCGAAACTAAGAGGACCTAGTAAAAGAAAAGGAACAGTGGACAAACAGCAAGAAACCATATTTTAACAGAAGATGAGAGGGAGGTGTGTTTTCAAGACGGTGTGTGATCAATGCAATATATGCTTTTGGGAGATTAACTAAAATGGGACTGAGGTGAGAATTACAGTGAAGATGTTCCCATCATTCTTATGCAGCTTCTCATGGTTCATTTCCATTTGCAGGCACTGCTCACATCTTCCTTGCTGCTGCAGGTATCCTCAGAAGAGGGGCACAGTCTCTGATAGACACACGTCCGTGTGGCGGTGATGATGTCAACTGCATACACAGTGAGCACAAAATCTGCTTCTGGTTTAGATCTTTAGAAGTTCAGGATGAAACTCATTTTTTTTCCCGACTTGGGCCTTTGTTCCCATACAACTCACCATCAGGTGTCTCTTATAAGCAATTTGCAATTTCTCACTTGATCATGGCATATATTATAAACAGAAGTAGATTCCTTACGCTTTTAATTTGAAAAATGACTCCTTATATTGCAAGAGTCATGTAATATTTTGGCTTTACTCTAAGTTCAATCATTATTAATTCACCAACAAGCATTTATCAAGCACCTGATGTGTACAGAGCACAATCGTAAATTGGAAAAATCCACCTCTTACACGAGCTTATATTCTAATAAGTGCATGAATAAGTGCCTAAGTAAAATCTCAGACTCTGTAATACAAGTGAAAAAAACAAAGTGGATAGCGTGATCTGTAAGGCAAATACTCTCTGCGGAGAAGATATCTGAGCTGAGACTGGAACTAAGAGAGAGAACGAGCCAGTCTGAGATTTGGGGAAGGAGCATTCCTGGTAGGGAAAACCGCAATGCAAAGCCTCTGGGGCTTAGCACGGGATGTTGGCACTTTCAAAGAACAGCAAGTTCTGCCGCTGTAGCTTCAAAGATTAAGTTGGGAAGAGGTGAAGACCTCAGAACATATTAAGTCCCAAAGTACACTGCTAGAATCTCTTCCTTCAGCTTTGCTGTTTCAAACTTCACTAGCTCTCTCCTTACAAAGAAGTCAAGTCCCTCAGATTTTCTCTTGTCATAGAAATTTTGAAAACTAGGGATTATTAGAGGTCTCTTCTATTTAATTCCTTTACCTGTATATAGTAGGAGGAAATACTTGGAAGCCTTCTTATCTTTATTGCTTCAGTATTAAAGTCCCATGAAAAATTATCACCATTTCCTATGAATGGAATGCCTGCAATAAAAAGATGCCATCAGGAGGAGAGGTGATGTTTATTCATTGCCTTCTGAGACCCTCAGCCTACTTTTGTCCAATTTTCATGGTTAATTATTCTGGCACTGTACACTTGGTCATGAGTACTCAGCTACACACATCGTATATTCGTAACTGTCTGGAGAACAGCTAATCACTGACCACTTCAGTGTTCCTCAGTGGTTCCACTTGAGAAACTGTTGACAGATGGGAATGAATAACTTAGCACATGCGCCTAAGTCATGGTTTGCTAAAGAGATAAACTCAGAAGCATTCTACTTCCAAACAAAGGTAATATGTGCTTTATATTTCTTATATTGTAGACAACTTGCTATGCATTGCTTAGGACTACAGAGAAAGCAATTAACATTGAGGAAAAATGTGATCAGGAAGTAAAATCTTAATGATGATAATTGGAAATTAAAATTCATGTCTCCTAGTTTTCCCATTATCAACAAAAAGAAAATATAACTTTATTCTTCTAAAGCTAAAAACAAATAACATTTGATGTGAATACATCAGGTATGTGATTTTCATAGACAACCGAATCACTTAGGTAAGGAAAGGAAAGATGGAATATTATAACCTACTTTATTTTAGGATAAAAACTAATTCTTTGCAACTCTAAAAAGATGGAAAACCGGAGGGTCTTTTTCTAAGAGTGATACTCTAACCTCAGTCTCCAGAAATCTGGCAGGTATTCTTTGCCCCATATGACATGTCTTATTAGAACAAATTTTAAAGTATACAATATCTGGGATAGTCCACGCTCTTTGGGACTTCAGATTACAACATTTCATGAAGGGAAGTAAAGTCATCTGTAAGAGAAAGCCAACACACATCATGCCTGTTTTACAAGCCAGAGCTCTGGGAAAATAAAAAGGAGGAAGGAGTGTTGACAAGATATTTATTTTTCAGGCATGTAAAACCTGAGTGTCGAATTCTCAGCAAAAGCTGTGCGTGTGGAACTTTATAATTATAGTACTCTGCCTCAAATTCACAAACAAGAAGAAATATATTAAATGATCTCTAAAAGTAAACATTTCAACATAGAAAATAGGCAACTGAAATATAAACCATTTGAAAATATATTTATCCCTTGATATTCACAAGGAATTAGTTCCAGGACTCCCTGAAGATAACAAATCTATGAATGTGTAAGTCCTTTATATGCAATTGCATAGATTTACATACAGCTTATGTACATCCTCCTGTGTATTTTAAATCATCTCTAGCTTATTTATAATACTTAATACAATATAAACACTACATAAGTAATTGTTTCATTTTATTGTTCAAGAAATAATGACAAAAAAAAGATCTGTACATGTTCAACACTGACACAAATTTTTGTTTTTAGGATATTTTCAATCCAAGGTTGGTTGAATCCACAAATACAGAACCCAAGGACATGGAGGGTCAACTTGTATTTTTTTATGAAGTTCTTGGTCTATAATTTCTTTTGTTTTATTGAATTAAAACTAAGATAATACATAAAGGTTGCAATAAATTCTGTGTTTAAAATATAATGAAATTAACTATGCAACCTTCATACATTGATAATGTTTTAATGCCAGAAGTATTCAGTTACCTCTTTTTTAATAATAATCAATAACAAGCAATATTTCAAACAATGAATTAAATCCTAGCTATAAATTCGAAGAAGCAAAGATCTTCATAGAATAGATAAAACTCTTAAATACATAGGTGTATGCAAAAACTTTATGAACAAAACCGCAACAGCATAGGAAACATTACAAAGAATCAACAACTAGGATCACATCACATTACATAAAACCTTTTGCACAGCAAAAGAAACCACCAACAGAGTGAAGAGATAACTGAAAGAATGGGAAAAAATCTTTTACCAGCTATTTCTAAGATGAAAGACTAATATCTGGGATATCAGTATGGAGATTCCTCTAAAAAAAACTGAAACTAGAGGCTCTATTTGACTCAGCTAGTCTCCTTCTTCCGTTTTTTCTACCTGAAAGTGTTAAAAGCATCATACCACAGGGATATATACCCACCCTTATTTTATACCAACACAATTTGTAATAGCTGAACCTTAGAAACATCCCATATGCTCATCAATGGATAAATAGAAAAGGAAACATGATTTTCATTTACAATGAAGTAATACTCTGCCATAAAGAGGGATAAACTTGTAATATTTTTAGATAAATGGATGCATCTGGAGAACACAATTTTAAGTGAAATAAATCAGACACATGTGTTTAAATATCACATTGTTTCTCTTATGTGGGAAACCCAAAGAGTAAATAAGGATTAAAACAGAGAATAGATATTGGGAATTAGGAAGAAAATGTTCAAATGGGAAGGGTAACAAAGAAATGAGGAAGAGGAAGGGAAGAAAATAGGGATTTAAAAAATTTAAAAAGGCCTAAGTGTGGTGGCACACACCTGTAAACCCAGCACTCAGGAGACTGAGGCAGGAAAATCCATTTCAGATCATCTTGGGCTACATAGTGAGTTTAAAGACACCCTGAACTACATAACAAGACCCTGTCTCAACAACCAAAAAAAAAAAAAGAAGAAAGAAAGAGAGAGAGAGAGAGAGAGAGAGAGAGAGAGAGAGAGAGAAAGAAAGAAAGAAAGAAAGAAAGAAAGAAAGAAAGAAAGAAAAGAAATGTTTTGTAAATGGAGAGGTAAAGAAGGATTGAAGGGAAGGGAGAAGGATGGAGAAAAAAGAATTAAGATATATTATGTACAGGTAGAGATTCCCCGATTAACGTGATCATTATGTGTGTCAAAAAATGTACCAATAAAATTAACTTTAAAAAGAGAAATAAAGATCTTTTGAGAACATACACATCATAGATAGTGCTGTGTTGCTGAGCAAGGTATTTTTCATACAATCTGAATGTATTTTACTAATCTATGAAGTTGGTCAGCTGTTCCAAAGCATTTCAGTACTAGACGGTAAGAGATGGTTGTTCACCTACAGATAAAATCTGAGATCCCTGTATGATCCTAAAAATAACTTTCATCAGACCCCATAGGACAACTAGATTAACCAAATAGTTGAGGTCTATATCCCTTTCATGACAAATACGCAGGTTATATCTGTGACTGGATAACAAAACTAATTTTGGTTGACAGGAGTTTTAGGTAAACTTGGAAAGAAGAAGACAGATAAAGCACACTAAGGAAAATGAATTTCCACAGTAACATTCTTTCCATCGGTATTCATAAACTATATTTTAAACTAAGAAACTGTTAGGCCCAGATTCTTTCACATAGGAATCACTAGCCTTTATAATATGGAAAGAGTAACAAAAGCATGGAAATTTCCAAAGAAATATCAAGTTTTCCTGCATCATATTGATTTATTGAAATATTTAACAATGGGCTTCTAAAATATAGTCTCTCTAGGCTAGTCTATAAAGGGAATTACTGAGAGATCAAGGTTATCCATTTTAAGTGAATTTGACAATAATAAACTGTTTAGTAGTTTTATGGTTAACATAGAAAATAATTTCCAGAGAATTTTGGACCCCTAGCTAACAAGCATAGCCAATTTTTTGAAAAGTCTAAATAATATACAATTCCTTCAGTACCTGATGCCAGTGAATCTATTATTTCTCAGTTTAAAGTCTTTGTAGTATCTGCTTTTCATTTAAACTCAGGAGAAAACATTTTGTTTCTGGACTCATTTCCTGGAAAATCAAACAAGTCAGTCCCTTGGCCATTTTCAATGAATTACCGAAATCTAAGGGCTTTACTTCCTTCCCTTGTGCAACACCATATACTACTGCCTGGAAATACCTACACATGTGAACTTGTCATTTGGCAATAAAACATCTGACCCAGCAGTGATGAAAGATAGACATTTGAAGGAAAGTAATCTAATTTAACACTACCACTAACACCTAAAGAAGATCCAAATAAACTTAAGAACACATCCAATACGTGTAGTACATTAATGAGGAGAATACTCAGTATCACAGGATATACTTCATCCAAGTGCTTTTCCAAATGAGAAGTTCATGCCAATGAAAGCAATGAACCCTTTCTTATATAGAACCAAAGGGAAATCAGGGGTTGATGTTAAGGACACTAATTCAAAAACTAATCTGTTTCTGATTATTAATGCATTGCTCATTATAAGGCAAAGAGACATGGCAAATTCAGAAAAAAAGAAGAAACACTTCCAAATTTTAATTCCAGTTTTCACAAATAATCTAAAAGATTATTCATTAAGTTGTTTTTAACTACTTTATTCTAATACTCCTGGAGTTCTTTATATTCTTCTTTCAGATACTTGCTAACTGCATTTCCAAGTATCTATTTGGTATACCCAGGAAAATAGACTTGCTCAAGGATAAGTACATAAAGGTTGTTGAATATCACCTTTCTCATGTTCCAAGAAGAAGAAACATGATTCAGCTTTATCACCTACATGTAACATAAAGTCTGTACCAAAGCTTAACAATTGTGAGGAAATATATTTTTAAATATAGTCTATTGAACACTAAGTATTTCATTCTATTAATATTACAAATATCTTGCACTGTAGGCAAACAAAGTTCTCACATATACATTGTTTATTTGATCACCACAAAATCCTTTAAAGTTAAAAAAATAAATAAAACATTATCCTTGTTTCATGAATGAGAAAATTACAACTCACATATCATAAAAACTAGAGACATTCTTAACACCTAATTCATCTTTACTTCCCCTACCTCACGATATCTTTTTGACAAGAGAAATGTATATTAACTGACCACCTACTAAGCACTAAGCACTGTGACAGCGAGCTGGGAACACAGGAGTGAAAAAGGAAACCTCAGACCTTGACCACAAGAATATCAATAAAAATGATCATTTAAAAACTTGTACACAGAAGAATCACATGGCATTTAGATTCTCTGACTAGACAAAATTTATTGGTCAGACGAAAATATACTAAAAACTCAGTAAGGTTAAAGAAGTTTCTTTACAAGCATAATTTTAAATATATTTATAAGCCTCCATTAAGAATATGACTCTATACAAAATATTTTTACATATAGAAGAACTAATGTCTGCAAAGATGCTTGAACCACAACCAATACCATCGATAACTATCAAAACCACATTTTAAATAAATACAAGACTTTTAAGGAATTTACAGTGCACACTGGCCTGACTATGTCTTCCCCTGGCCCCCTGTACTGGGAACTGAATTTAGGACCTTTGCACAGAGCTACATCCTCAGCCCTTTTTCTTTTTTTATTTTTGAGAAAGAATCTAAGTTGCTAAACTGCCCAGGTTAGGTTAAAACTTGAGATTCTCCTGCCTCAGCCTCCCATAGTGGTAGAATTTACAGGCATAAACCATCATACCCAGCTCCTAAATCACAACTCAAGAAGCTTGCTCAACCCAATTTTTGCCAAACTTCTTTCACAATGGACAACTTTATTCAGTATGACACCTATTAACTTGCAGAAATACTAGTTAAGAAGATAAATTTTGGAACTAGAATGATAACATTTGAATCCCAGTTCTATCAATATGTTAGTTAAGGTAACAATGTTCCAACATACTAATAACATAATTTCAATGTATTAACACAATATGAATTTACTCTTACTCATGTAGTCAGTAAGTTAGAGATAGCAGGGAGAAGAAGGCAGCTCTGCTCTATATAGTCACTCAAGGAGCATGTGCCTACAGTGTTCAGAACAAACAGGAAACTGATTTTCTCCACAGCTAACCATCACATGTCATAGCCTGTCTCTAGCTTCAGTAACCTAGAAGAAATTTTACAGTTGCCTCTAAAAAATGGAGATAGTGTTTCTCATTACATCCTAACACCACCATGTTTTTAAATTCACTATTATGCACCGAAAGAATCCACTGCTGCTGATTAAACTAAGCACATCATCAATAACAAAAGCATCCTGACTTAGCAATGCTAAAATATGCAGGGGGGATGGGAATGTGACTTAGATTATGTGATACGCAATAAAACCTACCTCCTCAGATTATGCGAAAACTAAATGAAACAATGTGCTAAGCAATAGGTCACGTTGGGCAACCCATTCCAGAAGCCTCCTGTCTCTCAGGAGCAATTCCTATTCCCCATTCTCTCATTCCTATTCCCCATTCCTTTTCTCCAGTGAATTTTCCTACTCATAAAAAACAATAGGTCATGTTGTAGAATCACCATATCCATAATTCCCAGTTCCTTTATAACTTTTTCCTGTAACTGCTGGGAAAGAGATCCTATATTCTTGTATTTTTTTCTCATTAGCATCCTACAACTAAAAATGGGCAATATTACAATTTGCGTGCTGCAAATAGACTCTATTGTCGCATTCCTCCAATTAAAGACCTAAACAATAACCACTAAGTCCAAAAAAAAAAAAAACTACATAGATTATGTACAAACCCCTAGAATTACTGTGTTTGTTTGTTTTCCATTTTAAAATCATAATGGACATCACTTATAAACTAAGGACACCTAGATATATAAATGTATACACACAGACATAGATGATGTTATGGAAGGTGATCATAAAGTTCCAAGTAGTCATTCAACATTAAAAAAAATAGTCATTCATCAACTAAAATCATGCATTTACATTCACATTCTATATGCTCAGAATATTAAGAATCTACTGATTAGTAGACAGAAATTGGAAGGATCATACAATTATCATGTCAGTCTGTTGACCTATATCATCAGACACATCATTTCACAGAACATAAAGTGTAGCAAGATTAGGTCAGTGGACTCTGGGTGAGCAAATTTCATCCCCTAAATGCTGATGACATGAACTGTAAGAAGTTTACTAATTAGTTTATTGAGGCTTTTTTAAGAAATTAACCTCACAAATGAACTAGTCCACCTCTTAATCCACAGAAGTTATGAATCCTGCTTCAGATAAAGGAAAATTGTCATCTAAAATCAGCTATCATTGCTAATTCACTTTCAGTTGGCTAGTGTTTGATGGGTTAGTGTTTGATCTTACCTAGTAGAACCAATATAATGCTACAAATAGGCATCTATATCCTGAAGTGAATTATCTGAATATCTTCTCTCCATAAATCAAATTCACAAAACAATTGTTGCCAGTATTTCATCACTACTGAACCTACCACCAAAGAAGTATTTCTTTAAAACATAGTACTGTTCTATTACAAACATTCTATCTCAATTTTTCTGATGATTAAAGGGGACTTTAATTATACAATCAATGAGAAAATAGATAGAAACCATCTGGACATTCCACGGTATTCTGCCAAAGAATTTTCTTTTGTTTTACATATCAATGACTTAAGCTAACAAAGGAATTTCAGTGCCAGTCATTTGTCCTTGGCAGGGCTGGATCTTTTTATGTTATGAAAGATCTTTTAAATTTACTGATTGAGAGTCAAATTATCCCACATGGTCAGAGAATTAACCTCAACATTTTCCTACACATAAAACTAAGAACAAAGGATATTTTTTAATTACTTGATCTTTAAAGCACACAAACTTTAAATCCTTTTGTGCAGTAATGTTTTTCTAATCAGGGTGGTCAAAACCCAAAAACACTTTCTCTTTTTTAGGCACTGAAGGAAAATGCTTAACCAGTAAGGTACTGAAAAAAAATACTTTTAATTTTCAACAAAATACAAGAATAAAGAAGGAAATGGCATTAAAGAAACCAAAAAAAAAGCCTTTGAGAAATTATATTACTATCATATTGGGGAGAAAGGATTGTCCATGTGACTTAAGACTTAAAGAAACTTCAGCAGAGAAGGATCCATAACTGCATAGGAATCAATCCCAAAGAGTGAAGAGGAAGGATGAACTGTCAAAGGAAAACAAGAATCAGGACACAAATTGATGATCAGAGACCAATCTTCATTTCTATCATTCCACCTAGAATGCAAGCAAAAGTGGCACATTAGTCATAGATTTTGCCTAAAACTTCACCATATTTTTCTGTTGAGTTCCATGACTCTGACTTTGAAAAATGATTTTTATTTATTAAACTCATTCTTTGTAAAATAAATAAATAAATTATATATATATATATGAAAAATAAACAATTGCTCCATTCATGAAGACAAAGAAGACAAAGATTTGCTCAGTCTTCTGTGGAGATAGCTACACAATAAGCAAGATTTATTGATTTGACAGATGAGTTTAGAAGATCCATAGCTTCAGGGACTTGGAACTTTACAAATGAAAAAGTGCTAAAGAATTATATTACCTTTTAGGGAAAGAGTCACTGGTATGGAAATTTGATTCAAAACAATATACTTTAGGGAGAATTTGAAAAACTAATTCACAAAAGATTTTCAAAGAGATAAAAATTCCAGTGGATGCAAAAATTAAGAGAGAGAGAGAATTAAAAATTAATGTAAACTCACTGAACTTTCTACAACTCTATAAAATACAGAGAAAGAAATTAACCAAGAAGCATTTCTTCCCTTTGGCACTTTTACAAGGAGGGAAAAATAACTGTGTTTTGTCTAGGAACTACTGTGGGAACTCACAGGGAAAATTACCTTCTATTACTATGTTGGGATCACCTTATCCTTGAAAAAAGACACAATTCCAGTTTCGTTATACTCATCTGTGCTTTTATTGATTGTGTTACTGCTTTTCCAAATGTTGAAGCTTTTACAAAAATTAAGGGAAGAAAAAACCAATTATGTAGGTTCCTAAGAAACTGAGCACCATCCAAAGACATATTTTTATTATATTGTAAGGACTTTTGATGAAGAGATTTAAAAATTAAATTAGGAAGCTTCTTATCAGATGATTATCAGATGTTAAGTTATAGAAATCATTTTGAATTAAGTATCATATATTAAAAAATGATGTTTTAAGATTTTAAGATAAACACATGACCAAAAAATTGTGTAGTAAGGCATGTTTTACAGATAACTGCTGAAGAAATACTGGAAGCAGTGAGATTAGAGACTGTAAGCAGAATGGATTTGACAGAGGCAGTGAAAAGATACAGCCTTTTGAAAGGAACTGCTTTGCATTTGCCACAAGGCCCTGGCTCTTGCCTGCTTAGGCAAGTTACTCTATAAACCTGTTTCTTCATACTTCTTAAAGGAGAATGTACACATGACTTACTGCCAAAGGGCTGAACACTCAACAGATAGCAGCAAATGTAAATCTTCAGTCCCTTCCATTAAAAGACTGGAGAAGGAAACGGAAGAAATAAAGGAAGTGGAAAGCTGAGGGTGGAAGTGAATGATTATACCTTAGACAACAAAGATATGGTGGCCTAGAGTCACTTCTTTCCCATAGTCACCAAAGATGTTGCCTGCTGACAGCTCTTAGAGAATGGCACCCTGCAGAATGAAGAAGGTATCTCTCCCAAAGTCACACCCTGTCCCTAAAGGCAGCTGTTATTTAGGATCTTTCTGAAATGCCGATCCCAGCTTCAGAAGGACCTATGGAATCAACGGAGACTTAGATTACAATTGCATTACTCAAGTCATCTTCTACCACTACCCAGGCCAGCTTCCATTTGTCCTTTACAGATGTTAAGGGTACTCACCAGTAAACTTCCTGCATGCAAATTTTCATCTCATGGACTATTTCCCTAGGACAAAAGAAAATACATGTGATTCATCATATGCATGTGCATACCAAGAGCCAACTTGAGCTTCCCCAGATGTTTATCATCACACCTCTTCACTGAGTCCTATACATAAAAAAGCTACTTGAATAACTAGTTACACCATAAACCACATTCTCCTTTCCTAGGAAACCGAGGGCTCTGCAGCTCCTCTCTGCTCAGCTCTGACACTCATAACAAAGCAGCCTAACATACCCAGGGGATCAGAAGCTTTAGAGAAACAGAAGTTATTTTGCTTTGGAAAAAGAGCAGATTCCCCTGAATTAAAATTTTAGGATGCCATACTTAGGTTTAAACCCATAAACTGATTTCTGACAAGAGGTACACTCACTTCACAATCTCAGTTTAGGTAAGAAAATATTTGCCACATTTTATTATGAATAATTAATATTGATTCAGTGCTCTAGTTTTACATGTATAATGCTATTTAATCCTCATGAGAAACCTAGTTAGTGTCATAATAATCTCTATTTTATAAAACATAGAAAACAGTGTCACAGAAAGTGTCTTTCCTCTTGCTCCTAGGAGGGATGGAAAAATTGGAGCCACCCTAGTCACTTATTCAACAACGCTGGACAGAGAGCTGAAGGACAGAAGAACTAGAAAGAACACCAATAAGGGTAAAGTTATTAGAAAAGGGTGGTAAAGTTAGTAGAAATGGGTGGAACACTAATAGGATGAAGTTATTAGTTAAGGGTAAAGTTATTGATGTACATTGGTCTGTTTTTCCTTTGCAAATAGTATATGGAACTAATATTATTGTAGAGCTGCTTCCTAGAAAAGGAAATAAGTCTCCCGAACTTCCAGTTCCATTTTAAAGTAGAAGAAAAAAGATGGCTACATACTTAGTTAACTGAGATACTTAGCTTGGTTAAAAAATAAAAATAAAAAGGTGTTAGGACAAAGGAAAAGAAGTAATCTAACTTAGAATAACATAGCAGTGAGCTCAAATGCCTAGATTAAATACAAAAGTCCTGAAACCAGATAGTCTGCCTAACCCACTAAGTTTAATTGTTTTAAATAAAATTACACAGCTGGGAAATTATTTCTCTTTTCACTTAATATTGACTTGATTTTTCTTGGATCAGTAAAGTTAATTGCTTAAATTAATCACCTTTATTTACTGCAAACCAGTGTGTGTATGTGTGTGTGTGTGTATACATATATATCACCTAGTTTGATACCATAAATCAAATTATGTAGAAGTGAAACTAATTTACTTGAAGAAAATAAAGTCTTGCATATTTTGATGATTTTCTCACTTTCTCTTCAAACCCAAAGTATGTTTAGTGAGGTCATTTTTCCAAATAATGTTAAAAGCAATTAATGAACATCTCATATAGGCCATAGGCTCAAGAGGCATAAAGAATACAATAATATCTTTAATTTCCAGGAGCTGAGAAAATTCCAGTAACCTATGATGAAAATCTAGTTGACTTCTCTATGCCACTACAGGGTTGGTAGACTTGCACAGATTTACAGCCAGCACAGCAAGAAGGTGGTGATGGGTTTAACACTTTAGGCAGAACAGAAATTTATCTAAAGTCCCATATTTTCTCTGATAGTCCCTCCCTCTATTTCACAGCACAAAGTGAGACACAAGACCTCCACATGTGGCTCAAAGTTACAAGTGCAATACTGGAGAGTCTTCTACTAGGAGTCAAGTGATACAAAGTTGACACTATGCTTCTGTCTCTGAATTCTATCTCACAAGATGAGAATTCTGCAATTAAAATAACTTCCCAGGAAAGAGTAGTCAGGCTGTGACATCAGCCATACCCATTGGACAAAAAGACCATCTTAGCTGCCATTTTGGCTTCACTCTTCTCTCTGATTATTCCCAGGATTTCTTGCTCATTTTAACTAAAAAACAAAAACAAAAATCACACTATGTGCCCACCCTACCATCAGAAAGGCATATGCCTTAACTGTTCTGCCATGTAGAAATTTTTCAATAACTCACGCTCTTTAAACCTGTTCTCCTTATAATGAATACCATGAATTTAAGCATAGTGCTTTGGTATTGATGGTTGTCTGTATTCATGGACTACATTTTAATCACTCTTACTAAAGAGGACATGATTTGCCCAACTGAGGGCAAGTTATGTGGCTTAGGAGCCATTAACACAGCTTTATAATTTGAGATAGGCAGCAAAAGATATTCCTTATCCAATTAGAATGAGATTTCTTTAGTATCTACCATATGTATGGCATTTTGAGTTTTGTAAATGTATGGTATTATTATTTTTGTGCTTCTTCTTTGCCTTCTCAGTCTTTGATTTATGGCTTCAGAAAGAACCTAGATCACAATAAGTAATTTTTTTTCTGCAAAGGGTCAGATAGTAAGTATTTCAGGCTTGGAAGGCCTAATCACTGACACAATACTTTCTGATTGTAGTAAAAAACAGCCCTAGACAATAGGTAAACAAGTAAATGCTACTGTGTCTTAATAAAAACTATTTACAAAAAACAGGTGATGGGTCGTATTTGGTCAATAGGTCAAGTTTGTTTACCACTGACCTAAACCAAAAGGTTACTGAAAGCAAGCTACCAGTA
The DNA here is from genome assembly GCA_004363535.1 of Dasyprocta punctata. Lineage (NCBI taxonomy): Eukaryota > Metazoa > Chordata > Mammalia > Rodentia > Dasyproctidae > Dasyprocta > Dasyprocta punctata. Next base: position 14,453 of record RJWM01024794.1, on the reverse strand, counting down.
TTACTAGCACCTAGCACACAATGTGTATTCCAATATGTTAACTGAATGAATAAAAATAAATTTTCAAAGGACCAAGAAACTATTCTGGATCAGTCATAATAACAGATGCGTAATTTTCCACACCTGGCAGTATGGCAACAAAACACTCAGTCAATAGAAAATAACTGGTACTCCAATTTATTTTATACTATGTATTAATCTCTATCTTTTATTCTTAATTTATCACTGAATTATCTTTTGGAAATTTATTCTTTTTTAAAAACATCATGAAAAGATGCATTAAACTTAAACTGTGATGCTGCATATATTTGCTGTTTTAAGCAGAGCTCCGAGTCGAAACAGGAAAATTGAAGACCTACTTCTTTTACAAGTGTTCCCTTTCACATGTTGTTTTAATCTTTCAGTTTCATCAAGGCAGGTAGCCTGCCATCTGGTTGATTCTTGACAGCTCTCAGTGGTTTTAGTTAAACCTTGGCACTTGATGTTTTTTTAACGAAGGCAACCAATGTTTTGACAAAATTTGACCCTGTGTCTCTAGAGAAATTATTGAGTTTTTAGAACTCGTTTTCAGACCAACTTTTCCCAGAAAAGATTCACAGCTTCCCTTCCTTTTTAGGAACTCTCCATTTTACAATCAGCTGTCACAGCTGACAGCTTACTGACTAAAAAGAGACATTTTTTGATACAAAATAAACAAAATGTCGTTGCAAAGAAGCCTTGTGAAATGATAAGCATAACAGTTTTTAAAGGTATTTTACTAAATATTCTATCATTTAAAAAAGATTTCCAGATACCAAAATAAAGCAAAGCAGAACTATGGTCTCCCAAAATAAAAGTTTTTTTCTTAACCAAATAAATAAATAAATTTTCTGGGGAGGAAGGGGGGACCTGACTTCCATTCCTTTTTCTAACATATCCTTTTCTTCAAAATTTTTTATCCAAAAACTTTCTAGAAAGGAAAATCAGCACTACTTTTATAAACAAAATATTTGTCGATATCTTATACAGCATTCAAATCCAGAAGGGCTCGGCTACTGAAATCATCTGGCCAGCTTTTAAAGTCCACAGATGCCTGGGTCTGTGTCAGCATAAAGCAGGAGATCTGTGGGTTGTGACAGGTGGCCCCTTGGTGCCATTTCACATTTTGGGACCCTTGAATCAGAGAACTCTCCCAGCAAGACAGCTACATTTGTGCAAGGCTTTGAGGATAACCAAAATGTCCCCATATTTCTTTTCTCAGCAGTACGCAAATTCTCTTTCCATCCTTTTGATATTCATCAAAAATGAGATGCCAGCCACAAAATTCTATTTATTCCTGCCTTAGTAAAATCTGGCTTAAGAACCATAGACTCGCTTTCATTTACCAGCTTTTCCAATCCCTGAAAACAAGTTTTTGTTCACACACAGAAGCGTACTTGTCATAAAACCACAAAATAAAATGACTGTTTCTGATTCCTATGTAACAAAAACCCATGTGACAACATAAACATCTCATTCCTTGATTACACACATCAGTGTGTGAAAATATTTCTGGAACTTAAGTGTGGAATTCACTGCAGCAATATGCAATTCCATCACATGTGGTACATTTACATGGGTAGGCACTACTGACCAAAATACAGCAAAGCAACAATAAATATTTACTAAGCATCTGTATACCAGGTAATGAGGAATTCGGATGAAAAAAATTTTTTGAAAGAACAGATTTTTAGTAAGTAATTTTAGTCCCATGATTAATTCATTTGTTCATCCAATTTTCCAATGAGTTAATTTTCCCAAGGAAATAATATTTTAGTAAAATCCGTTATTTAGATGTAATAAATGTTGGTTTCTCTTTTTCTATGTAACTGAAATTCTAAACTTTTCTATCATTGCAAACTCAATAAAACTATGACCTGTTTTATATTGTACATAGCTGATTTTAAATAGTTTTGATAGTTAAATAAAGTCTCCAACATGATAGATGTATTTCCTCTATAAAAAGTTTAAGAGTATTTGCTCTTGTTTCTCCCAGGCTTAGTTTATGGGAGGGCTTATATTAAGAAAAATCAGCTAGGGAGTTAGGGCAACTTACCAGACACAAGAAACTAAGGCTGTAACAACGACCACAGCAGAGAAGAGGTAGGGAGTCAATGGAGAAAAGAAAGAAATGAAGATGTCCCCAAAATGTTTCCTGGTTAGTAACCTAGGGGAGTTGTGCTGCCACATCTACCAAGATAAAAAATACATAAGGAGTATCTCTGCTGTGACAGAGACGGAAATGTTGTGACTTATATACAGATGTCCCCCCAACCCTCGAAGTCTCATGCTCTCATAGGCAGGGCTTTAAGGAGGTGTTTGGATTATGGGAGCTTGATACTCATCAGTGATCTAATCCACTGATGAGTTGATAGCTAAATGGGATTTGGGAGCCTGGCTGGAGGAGGTGGGCCACTGGGAGTGTGGCCTGGAAGGACCTATCTCCCTCTCTCCTCCCTTGTTCTGTCTCTCTACTTCCCTATGCCATGCCATGAATTGTTTCTCCTCTGCCTTGTCTCTCTGCCATGCCACCCTGGCTTAGAGCCAGTTAACTGTGGACTAAAACCTCTACAACCTGTGAGCCAAAATAAACCTTTCCTCCTTAAGTATTGTGGATGTTGCGTATTGTGTCTCAACAACAAGAAAGTAACTAAGGCAGGGAGAAATGATCACCTCAGTCACAAACACATTGCCTCAGGGCCAAATGAATTCATGTTAGATACTGGACAGATAGAAGAAAATAATGCTTCTACAGGATATGGTTGTGCACACCTATAATCACAGGCACTTGGGAGAATAAGACAGAAGGATCTCCATGAGTTCCAAGCCAGCCTGGGTTACATAGTGAGCCCAAGGCCAGTCTACTATGTAGAGATACCTTCCCTCACTCTCTCAAAAAAAAAAAAAGCCAATACTGGGAAATTTAAGAGATTCTACCTTAAAACAAAGATTTTTAAACAACCAGAGCTGTAGCTCAGTGGTATAGTGCATGTGTGAGGCCCTGGGTTTAATTACTAGTACCACAACCCGAGTTAGAAATCCTCAAGAGTAGGGGCAATAAATACATCCAATTATTATGTGTCAATTAAATTTTAAAAAAATAAAAAAATTTTAAACAGTAAGAGTTTAAAACTCTGCGTCCAGACTAGGCACAACGATGCTCCATAAAAAAGCACTTACATAGCTCAAAGGTTTTATGATTGGCATTTATTTAGTTCAAGATTCTGCTGGTGATTCCTCTGTCAGTAAGTTTCACTCAAGGTCATTCATGCTTCTAGGGTCAGCTGCAAGCCCAGTCAGGTTGGCTTTGCTCTTATGGCTTGGTCTAATGCTTTGGCTGCAACAACTCTGCTGACTCAGCACTGCTCCTGGGGTCTCTCTTCCTCTAAAAGGTTCATTCTGACAAAGTTGAATACAGGAGTATGAAGATCCTGAGGTCTCCACGTACTGAGCACAGCTTTGCTTTTGCCCATCTCCCTGAGCAATGCAAGTTAAAATTCTCTCTTAGAATCAGATATTCATTAAACTTTAAAACTGAATGAGACCATAGTGATTCTGTTCTCAAATCCTGTCACTTGAAAAACCTGAAGCATAAGAAAATATGACTGATAATTGAATAACTAATAGTTATAAAGCCAAGGTAAAAATATTTTCTAAAAGCATCTAGAACCATGCCCTTCCATGATATATACTGGTACACAAAAGTGTTCAGCCTCTTTAAGTAATGTGTCCTGATAACTAATGACACAGTCCCACTTATGAGGATAGTTATTCCCAGCAATAACTTGACGCAGAGAAAAGTAGAACATAATCTCTACTGGAAAGCCCGTTTTTTCTATCACACAATTTTTTGTTTTGAGAGGAAAGAGGTAACTGACTTTGCACTTGCCATATTAAAAATGATCTGACTGTAAATCTAATTGATAATTGTTTTTAAAAAATAGTTCTTTGCTAATATTTGTATTAAAATTTTAGATTTTTTTTACCAAGGCAAGTGCATTTAAAGCTAGAATTCCTCCTGTTAATTGAAGCAGATAATTCTTAGATTTTGTTTCCTGGAGCTGCTTCATGAAACTACCTTATGTAAAATCATTTGGCACTAAATTGACACCCCTTTGGCTCATTCATTCATATATATTCGTGGAGTATCCAATATGGCCTAAGACACACGCTGCTCCCCAGCAAACAAAGGCAAGAGAAGATTTCCCAGGCTGTTAGAGAAGCTGACTCCTTCAATCTAAAATTCTAGGGAGTAATTAAAAGAACATTTTAAAATAAAATCTGTTTGCAGCATTAAGATTTGAGACCCAAAGTCATAAAAGTCCCTTGACCACCCAGGATGGTCAGGCACAAACTTAGGGAGAATAGTAACCAAGTATGAGTATGGAAGTGGAAATGAAAGAGGCAGACTTCACAGTCATTCCAGATGTAGATCTGAGAATATTCTATGATGAAAATAATGATTCAAAATGAAGAATGAGATGGGTGTTAGACCTGTTAATGAAACCAGAGATGACTGGAAAATCATAGTTTTAAAAGTTATATAGTTTTATTAGAGTTTGTTGAGATTAAGATAACTGCAGATTATACAAAAATTGATCTAATGTAGTAGAAGTTATACACACAGAAGCAATTAAATGCAGTCAAAATTTAGGTCATCCTCTACTTTTCAAGTGTGTTTTCTTATGTCGGTATGCAGAAAACAAGTGAAAGAAGAAGAAGAAATAAACAAAGGTAGCTAATATCATCAGATCTTCATCATACTAGACACAGCAAGATTTACTCCTTTTTAGAGTTTGTAATACATTGTTAAAAGCAGGCCAATTTATTATAACAAAGCCACCTGACCTGGTCTCAGTTCAAACACTGACAGTGCATCAGACATTTTGAAATGCTTACAAAAGGCACTCTGTCTTCAAGACCTACTTAAAACCAAACAAAACAAAGCAGAGGTGTCCGTTTAAAGCAAACTTGGCTTCCTCTTAGATCCGATGTGAAAACCATCAGTGTGGTGGTTCTGCTCTATTTAATCTCTTGGTATTTATACACTGATTTCAACTGTACATTGTTTTCAGTTATACAAACCAACATACCAGAAGGAAAACCCAAGATGAGAAGGAAAACAACTTCCACTAATAAAATTTTCAAATGAGCCTAATTTAAACTTTTATAATGTTGGGAGCCAAGCTTCTATTTTTTTTTATTTTATATCATTAATAACAGCAGTCAACACATTACAGTGCTTACAACATGTTAGGCCCTGTTCTAATGCTTTACTCAGATTAAATTGTGACAGCCACCCATGAGCTAAGGACTGCTATCATCACTATGTTAAAGATAGATGAAATAAGGCACAGGCAAGTTAAGTAACTAGCAAAGGATTCCACAGAAACAAGTGGCAGAGGTCGAATCAAAACCCAGGTGGTCTGGTTTAGGAACCTATTCTTAAACTCCTAAGCTGTATTTCTTGCCTGCATTACAAATGGTATTTTCCTTGCTCTTTGGAGTTCAAGGCTTGTTCTAATGGAAACCATTAGAGAATAAGGTATCCCCTTTATTTATGTGCTGTGCTAATCCCTACTGCCCTTACCAAGCTAAGCTAGTTCCCAGCCAGGAGTCACCATGACTTCCTTCTTTTTCCAATCATCTAATTAAAAAACAGTCACTCAGAAAGTTAATAGAATTCATCTGCTGGGGAGGAAGTGGCAAGAAGAACGAAGGAGACTCCACCTCACAGCTGTTTCCTTCCAAGTATTCTGTGGCTCCAAGAAGCAAATAACTGCCTGTCAGAGGATGGTAAAGAGAAGGGTGACAACTGCATGGTCATCGTGCTGGCAGTCTCACACTAAGAATATGTAATTATCCCCAAGTCACAGATAGAATCTGGCTCCAAGAGGATAAGTAATTTGGTCAAGATAAAGAAGTCACAACGTAAGACCCACTCTTTACCTCCAAAGCTCAAGCTCTTGCCATGCTCAGAATGGAAGAAGACAGTTCTGATGAGATCCACAAATCATCTCATGGCGTTTTTCCTTTGTGAACATGACATGAGAAATCTACGATTTCTGACTCGCAAGGTATTTTAGAAAGTGGCTTTATGAAGTTATCTCTAGGCAAAATAAATCTAGCCAAAATTAGAACACTGTAAGTAGTAACAGTCATTTAGTTTATTTACACCTCACATTGACCCTGAATTCTCCTTAAGTGTGTCTCAATGTGAATGTACTTGATTGACAGATATTTTCATTTTAAATGTGTTCACTAAAAATAGTCACTTAACATGGTTATGCTTCTTGTTAATATGTAATAACAAGGAGTTAGAAATATTCCTAAGATAAAATAAATAAAAAACATCAATTTTTATGTTTAACCAAGGTCTGAATTAGGTTGTTGTGAAAAATAGATGGGTAATATGTTGAAAGAGGGTTTAGCACAGTTTCTGGCAGGTTACAAATAGCCAGTAAGTGGCAGGAACCTTTACTAGGAAACACAATAAAATGTAAGTATTTTTTAAAATATACAAAGCACTACTGACCACAAGTTTGTTGCTACTTAAAATATTTTCATAATATTTTAAACAATTTAAATGAGAAGTGTTAATAATGAAGTAACACATTTATAACTTTTCCATTTATTTTTAAACATCTATTTTAAAAGATTTTATTGCCTATATCTATAAAATACATGTATTTTGTTTATTATTGCACATTGATTAACTAGATTCTAAAGTAGTAGCAAACAATCCTATGTGGTAGTGTCAGAATAAAATGGCATTATTTTCTGAATTTTAAAATAGTTTCCAGAGGGTCCAAAAACATTTTTACATCACATTTTGTACTCCAGGGCTATGAAAAATACTGATTTAAAAAGTGAAGTTCCTGACTTATTTGTAAGCAAACATTCTTGTAACGTAATCACTGGAATCATAAGAATTACAGTGACCACACACATCCATCAAACCTCCGTGGTTTGTAGGCTGTCTAAACCACTCTTGAAGAGAAGAAAACAAGATTCTGTTGCATTTGTGACCTCTAGAGGCCAACATGAACGTGATATATTTTATTCATTCAACAGTGCCTCCAAATACAATCTACAAGAAGTCAAGATTTATAAGCTTTAGAAAACTGAGCAAATTCAACAGAAGAAAGGTTCCATTTTAAGTTGATATGTTGCCTTGCACTGACAACCACAAACCACAAATTGAAGTTTTAAATAACAATTTGAAAAGGACTGGGACATTTGGAGAAGCATTATGGAAAATTCAAACTTTGCCTACTTCACAGTGGAGATGTCCAGACTAATTACTTACAGAGAGAAATCCTCACGACGAAGATGAACACAGAGAAATGCACACCCTGGACACTGGCATCAAGACTCGATTCTAGCGTTTGCTGTGTATATGTATTCTGGAAAATTTATTCACCAACCCCAGCCTCACTGTACTCATCTATAAATTAAATTAGCATAATGAAACCTTCTTTACATCGTTGTCAGTAGATTAAAAGAAATAACATATTCTGAATGTATCTTGAAAAGTGCCAAATATTAAATCAATGACACAAATTTTATTAAGATAGTATTTTTCAAACATCTTTTTTTACCTGTAAATGGTGCACCTTTTTGACTACATTAATAAAACCAAAACAACATATTAGTCCAATAAAGTTTGCTTTAAGTTAAAAGAATCTTGAAGTAGGGCTTGTTACATTCCTCCTACATTGTGCTATTATTGCACATCAGCTCTGGTGACCCCAGGAAGAATCAAGCGTGGAGCAGTGGCAATTTGCCTGCCCAACGATACTTAATCTTTTGTCATAAAAATAAATATTATGATACAACTTTTGAAATATCAGGACACGTCTTCCCTTCTCCGTATGGTCGGCACTGGTACCAAGCCACTTACACATGTACACTGCTACTGTGTTTAGCATCTTTCTTCACGGGTCAAGTCTCCCAGGCTAGCTTCGTTTTCAGTAGGAGCAGAGTCTGTATTGTTTCAGTTGGACACATTCGTATGGTGCATCTTTTATACAGAAAATATCTAACAAAAGATGACTAAATTGTTGCTGCAAAGCTCCCTTGTTCTTTCTTTATTTCCATAAATCAGAACCTAACTAGGGACGCCTCTGTTGTGACCCTCGTCCACATCACAGAGTACTGTAGGATGTATATAACTGACCACTGTAATTCTATAGTCTCTAACCTCCATGGCTCAGGCCATTGATTATCAACTCTCTTTCATGCCTCATGACAACCTTTTGTGAAATTTTCACCATTCTCATCAACTTCTTGTTATTATCCTCTCCTGCTGTTGTCAACAACTCCACTTTTATTTAACAAAGAAAATCAATTCCTTAAAACACAGACTTTTAAACTTTCCACTATTCCATTCACCAGTGCATAAGTATCCTCAACATTGTTTTGTTCTTCCCCTCTGCTTCAGTTGATTAGCTTGCTTTCCACATGAAATAAGCCCAAATTCCATACCATGTCCATGTGCTAACATCTATCTAGGTTCCAGTCACCCAAATTTCAACTGTAACTGAAGGAAATCAGAAAATGGTAGTGGCTTTATTTTAATTTTGTGAAAATTAAGACCCTACATAATTAAATCAAGGCAAATACAATGATTCTACAATTATCAGATATGGCTCCTTCTCTGTTCTCAGCATAGGTTTCCACCTTCTGGCCCAAGACAATTACTGATGCCCCCACTAACACATGTGCATTCCAGCCAACACATAATGGCCAAAATCTAATCACAAGATCCAACCAAATACAAGGAGAGCAAGAAAATTTTCCTTGGTTGTAGAAAGTCCTGAGCCCAACTAAATATCAGGAGAAGCAGTGAGTGAAAAAAATGGAGTTTCTCCTCCCTTCTCATGTTCCTTCTTTTCATATTTTCTTTTCCATTCATTTTCTAATTTCACCCCTATAGCTGATCTTTCCCTTAAACTCTTCAAACATCTTCCTAAACCCTGATGCTTTGCTCTTTCTTCTGTGAAGTTTCTTCAAGACCTTACTCTCACTGTCTTCATTTCCTTGCTGCATTTACTTCTCAGTTTACTGCAGACTGATTGCCTCTGTTATAGGTTGAATTGTGACTCCAAAACAAGACATGCTGAAATCCTAATCCTCTGTACCTTTGAATATGACCTTATTTGGAGATAGCATTTTTGCAGATGTAGTCAAGGTAAGATAAAGTCATACTGGACAACAACAGACCCTAAATTTAGTATCTAATTCCTCATAAGAAGACAACAGACATTCAGAGAGAGTGCTATGAGACAATGGAAGCAGAAGTTAAAGTAATGCATACAAGACTACTGGAAAGCACCAGAAACTAGGAGAGAAACAAGGAAGACTCCTACCCTCCACCATTCAGCAACAGCATGATGCTGGTATCTTGGTTTGGGATTTATAGGCTCTAGGACAGTGACAGTATTGCTTTCTGTTATTCTAAACCACTAAATTTCTGTTACTTTATTATGGTAATCCCAGGGAACTAATACAGCCCCTGACCACTCTACTAAACATATCCCACATAAATCATGCAATCTCTTCATTAGTACATTCAGAAGAAGCTTTCCAAAACTTTAAAATTTTCATCTCTCTCTACAGCATTTGTCAAAATTGCTTGTTTTCTGTCCTTAAAATAATTTCTGCCCTTGGCTTTTGGACACAACTCAACTAGTTTTCTCATATCTCTCAGGTGACTCTATCTCAATTTTCTTTTCTAAGCCCTCTTTGGCTCATGTTACTTTCGTGTTCTTGTTACTTTCTTCCAAGTTGACAGGTTAACTGAAGTAAAATAAGCCAGTCACAGAAGAAAACAAAACAAAACCAAAGAGACTACATGATTCCCATTATATGATGCACCTAAGATACAAACTCAAAGAAATAGAGAGTAGAATTGTGGTGCCAGGGATTGAAGAGAAGTAAACAGGGAATTGCTGTCCAATAGGCATAGTTTTAGTTCTGCAAGATGAATAAATCCTATAGAGCTGCTATATAACAGTGTGTCTATAGTTAACAATACTTCATTGTGCACTTAAAAATTTGTGAGAAGGGTAGATCTCATGCTGGTTATTTTTATCACAATAAGGAAGTAAAATGTTATTGGAACCAAAATACATTTAACTCATTCCATCTTGCTCCCAAATTCCTGGTGAACTGAGTAAGACAATTGCATTTTAAAAACTATCTAATTAACTTACTTATTCACCAAACATTCATTTAGTATCTGTTATATTCCAGATACTGTGTTAAGTACTAGGGTTACAGTGATGGAAAGACAGACTCAGTACCTGACTTCATGGAGCATGTATCTTTGTGGGAAAGTACTAAGAATTAACCAGAGAAACACATGAGACAAAGAGTGTAAGACTTGGCATAAAGGAAACATATAGGGTCACTTAGGGTCTTTATTAATATTTTTAAGTGTTTTCCTCAATAACCTTTGTATTTTTAGGATGGTTCTGAGCTTTGTGCAGATCGTTTTTGCTATTATTAACCAAATACTATGGTCTATTGCATTTTTAATTGATTACTTGTTTAAAAGAATTCTGCTGGGGTTTTTTTGCTTATTGATTTGTTCTCAGCAAGCATACCAAACTCTCTTTTAGGCTCTAATAGCTGATCTGTTGATTCTGTTGCATTTTCTATGTGAAAATTAAATCCTCAGTACATACTGATAGTTTTGCCTCTTCCCTTAGCATCTTCTCCCTTATTTCTTTCACCTCTGGTATTTGATTAGCCAGCACATTCTGTCCATTGTCAAATAGAAGGGGTCATAGCAGTCACCCTTATTTGTTACATAAAAGAAAGGCTTCTAGAGTTTCTCCATTAAGTATGATGTTTGAGCATTTTTATCAGATTTACCACTTGGGCAACACAGTGTTTAATGGTGTGTTTATTAATAAAGAAATTGAAAGCTTCACATTGAGAGACAGTATTTCTTGCCAATATAACATTGGGCTCCAAACTAAACTAAAAATCTGAACACATTTTTACAGCTTAAAATACTTTTAATTGTGCTTTTACCTCCCAGGTTTTCTCATTTCCTTTTGCCAAATTTTAACTAGGGGAGTAGAGGATAACAGTATTAATAGCTATCTGGAAAAAGAAATTAATGTAATTTATGGTCTGAGCTACAGTTACACAAGTTCTATACAACAGTATATGAGTGTGTAATCAATGTAAATAGTTTTTACTATTACATATTGTTTTAGCATTCATATTTTAAGAGAACATTGGTGTTTTAATCCTATCTGTACTTGGAAATAAATAAGTAATTTGATCTTGTTAAATGTACTTCTTCCTATTAAATATGCATTATATACATGTTGGCTCATGGGATTGTTGTAATGGCAATAATAACAATATTACAACATTTTGTGAGAATTATATGATCTAGTGATTACAGTGATTACAGTGTTTACAATGATACCTAACATTAAGCTATTATATTATTATTTCCCAAATTTCTTAAATCTCACTAAAGCTATATGAAGCAGACAGGGCCTATATGAACACATATTTTTACTCATTGTGCAAATGAGGAAAATGAAGTTAAATTTACAGACAGAGCTAATATCCAATGGGCATACAATAGTACATTCTTACCAGGTATTAAAATGTTAAAATATTTCCACAAAGGTTGGTAAATAAATCATTGCCCAACCACCCCACACACCATGTCCCCAGCTTCTCTGGAACTGGAACATTTCCATGATCCAGCAACTAAAAGGGCAATTCCTGAGTAGCAAGGGTTGAGTACAGAATTGGTGACTATGAGTTCCAGGTTACTAAGTGTCCTGAATATTAGCTTTATCTTAAATTTCAGGCCTAAAATTCCAACAAAGGTCGTAATGATTCCAAGTTCTAATTAACATAATGGACTAAATAAGGAAGATGACAGTGTACCATAAGTCTAATATATAAGCTTCTCTTTAGTGAAAAATGTGAACAAATCCAGAAGGGGAAGAGAATATCACTAGTGCTTTGTGACTGCTCATTAAATGAACCAAAAGATAAATTTTAAAAAGTTTAATGTATTAAAGGCAGAACATTAATTTTTAAAATACATATGCCATATTTTTATGCAGTCCTTTTTATATTTTGCAGCAAAACTATATTTTAGGATAAACTATAAAATTTTTATTGCTATTTGGGTTGTTTTAGCACACCTTAGACACATTCTGCAAAGTCAGTCAGGATCATAGTAACAACCAGGTGTTTCATAATTTTGAAAAGTGTCACAATTTCAGTATGAAATTTAAGAGAAATTATAGAACACAAAACAAGATAAATATATTATGATAGCTTAAATTCCCAATATTAAAAAGTTTTTGAAGTGTAATGTTCTCAAATATCCCACTTTACCTGTAGAATAAAGTAGCTAAAACTAACTCAGAGGCTCTCAGCTCCTACAAAGCAATTAGCAGTGCTGGCCAGCCTCTTGTAGAAGAGAAACCTAAAAGGCAGTTGTCTTGTGATACAAAAATTCCTATTATGTCATTTTCGAAGAGTGTATAATAAGTAAATAAAGAAAAATTAACTGTTAAATATTCATCGGCACCCTTGAATTTTAGGTTCCAAAGTCTGTTAACTCAAAACTTGAGACAGACATGGGATATTTTTTTTCTTATTGTAATAATTTTCTACTTTAATTTCTGGTTGCTTATATACCTATCATTTCCCACTTGAAATTGTAAATACTCTGATATCAAGCCACAGATCATATTCCTTATATTTCCTTAGGGGACCTTCTACACATCAATGGCAAGCACCACCTATGAAGTAATGGGTGGATGAATTCATTAATTAAAAACTAACAAAAAGAAATTAATTAATGATACGACTTCTCAGCCAGACCAATTCAGTTCTATAGCAAAATTCAATAAATATTTGTTGGTCCTTTACTCTGAGCCAGATACTTTAACCTCATAAAATACCAAGACCTATAACATATTAACAATTAATCTAAACAGAATTATTAGTGAGTTTTCTTTTATGATGCATTGAGTCCACTTTGAAATGAAAAAGATCCCTGTGCATTCCCTATTTGATAGTTATTATTTGCATGGAAGTACCTTTCCAAATTTCTAATGCTACCCTTCAAGAAACATATACACACCCAAAGCCCAAGAGGGGAATGATGGAAACCAAGACACTTATTAGTGAATCATGCCTAAATTTGATGCTGCTTAGTTTACTGCTCGAATTTGATGCTGCTTAGTTTACTTGGCCATGGCTTTATTTTCCTTAATAAATATATTAGCTTCTAATCATGCAGCATTTTAAAATAGAAGGGAAAATTCTTCTAGGGAATTTAATGCCCTCTTTGACCTCCCTCCAAAAGTCAGTTTAAAGTAGCATTTGCCAACCAATTCAACCAGGAACTGTAACTAATACCACAACACCTCATGATCAGTCCTCTGAAATGCTGCTAACAAATCTTGCACTAAAACAGATTATATGCCAACATTAGCAAGTCATCAGTCAATCTACTGAGAGTCATTTCTATATAATTTCCTCTCTGAAGGCATAGAGGTCACATAGCACCATTGTATTAAAAGCCCTGTGAAATTTGAAAAATGTTTAAGATGGAGAGTATGACATGGTGTCTTATTTCCAACTCACAGAATATTTAGAGTTTTACATTATCAGACTAGCATGCATGATATTCTCATCATTAGCATCAGATATAGGTACATAAGTAATATAAGGTTCTGTGGGTGCAATTTGCTTATAGTCACATCAGAAAGAAATTTTGTGACAGCTATCTAGTTTCCAGAGTCATTTCTTCTCACTGGAAAGCCAAAGCCAGAAAAATTATGCAAAATATGAACAGAGCCAGCAAGCTCTACTTGGGAGAAACTCTAAAACAACTGGAGTGTTACTTGGTTAACCATTAGCGGCTATTTGGGTGGAAACTGTCATAGCCATGGTTAATCCAAGTGCATCTTCGTAGTTGATTCCACTTGAAGCCTAAATTTTAGGAGATATTTGAAGAGAAGCTCTCTCTAAAAGTTGAAGGCTGTGTACACGTGAATTGTTGGCTCATGTGACAGATATTTTGGAACTTTGTAAAACCCTCTATTTAGTCCTGTATTGATTTCAGATATTTTTTTATATGTCCCTTGTTCCATAATCTGTTGCCTAAACTCACCACTGTCAGTTTCTTATGAGAGAAGCTCAGTTTCAGGGACTAACAAAACTTAAAACATCAAATTTAAGTCCAAAGTTAGCAGTCAACACAAAAGAATACTGACAATAAATCCTTGGTCATCTGAAAATAATTATTGACACAATTTGTTGATTACTTTTGTAATAGTCACCAGTTCCCTACATGTATAATGGGAAATATTATGAATGCAGCTGTTCATATACTTTCTAAGAACCATGAAATCTTATTTTCATGTTAAGATAAA
>RJWM01024793.1:0-30255 GCA_004363535.1 Dasyprocta punctata | reverse complement strand
TGTTTTGATTCCAGTACCATGCTGATTTTATCACAGTAGCTTTGTAGTATAGTTTCAAGTCGGGGATTGTGATGCCTCCTGCCTTCCCTTTGTTGCCCAGAATTGCCTTTGCTATTCTAGGTCTTTTCTGGTTCCAGATGAATTTCAGGAATGCTTTCTCTAGCTCTGTGAAGTAGGCAAGTGGTATTTTGATTGGGATTGCATTGAATCTGTATAATAATTTTGGGAGAATGGCCATTTTCACAATGTTTGTTCTTCCTATCCATGAACAGGGAATATCTTTCCATTTTCTGAAATCTTCTTTGATTTCCTTCTTTAGAGTAATGTAATTTTCACTGTATAGATCTTTTACTTCCTTTGTTAGATTGATTCCTAAGTATTTCATTTTTTTGCATGTTATAGTGAAGGGTGTGGTTTCCCTTATTTCTCTGTCAGTGACTTTGTTGTTTGTGTACAGGAATGCTATTGATTTTTGAGTGTTCACCTTGTATCCAGCTACATTACTGAATTTGGTTATTACTTCTAGAAGTCTTCTAATGGATTTTTGGGGGTCTTCTATGTAGGGTATCATATCGTCTGCAAATAATGATAATTTCAGTTCTTCCTTTCCTATCCTTATTCCCTTTATTTCTTTCTGTTGTCTAATTACTCTGGCTAATATTTCCAGAACTATATTGAATAGGAGTGGTGATGATGGACATCCTTGTCTTGTTCCTGATTTTAGGTTGAAAGTGTTCAGTTTTTCTCCATTTAGTAAGATGTTGACTGTTGGTTTATGATATATGGCTTTTATCAGGTTGAGGTAGAGACCATCTATTCCGATTTTCTGTAGGGTTTTGATCATGAATGGGTGTTGGATTTTGTTGCAATTTTTTTCTGCATCTATGGAGATGATCATGTGTTTCTTGTCCTTGGACATGTTGATATGGTGTATTATATGTATTGATTTCCATATGTTGAACCATCCCTGCAATCCTGGGATGAATCCCACTTGATCATGATGTATAATCTTTCTGATAACTTGCTGTACTCTATGTGCCAGTATTTTATTGAGGATTTTTGAGTCTATGTTCATTAGGGAGATTGGCCTGTAATTTTCTTTTTTGGTTGGGTCTTTCTCTGGTTTTGGTATTAGGGTGATACTTGTTTCCAGGAATGAGTTAGGGAGACTTGCTTCCCTCTCCATTTCATTGAAGAGTTTGAGGAGTGTTGGCATTAAGTCTTCCCTAAATTTCTTATAGAATTCAGCAGTGAATCCATCAGGGCCCAGGCTTTTCTTTCTTGGTAGGGTCTTAATTACATTTTCAATTTCATTAGCTGAAATTGGTTTATTCAGCAGCATTACATCTTCTTGATTCAGCTTTGGTAATTCATAAGTTTCTAGGAATCTGTCCATTTCTTCTGTGTTATTGAATCTATGTGAGTAAAGGTTTTCGAAGTAGGTGTTGATGATCTCCTGTATTTCCACAGGGTCTGTAGTGATTTCACTCTTTTCATTTCTTATTGCATGAATCTGAGTTTTTTCTTTCCTCTTTTTGATAAGGTTATCTAGGGGTTTATCAATTTTATTTACTCTTTCAAAGAACCAACTCTTCGATTCATTAATTATTTGTATTGTTTTCTTAGTTTCAATTGCATTAATTTCTGCTCTAATATTAATAATTTCCTCCCTTCTTTGGGCTTTGGACTTGACTTGCTTTTCTTTTTCTTGAAGTTTGAGGTGCAGCATGAGGTTGTTTATGTGTGTTCTTTCTGTTTTTCTGATATGAGAGTTTAGTGCTATAAATTTCCTTCTGAGGACTGCTTTCCTTGTATCCCACAGATTCCAGTAATTTGTATTTGCATTTTCATTCAATTGTAGAGATTCTTTAATTTCTTCTTTAACTTCTCTGTGACCCATTGGTTATTTAGTAGGGCATTATTTAATTTCCATGTGTTTATGTGGTTATTGTAGGATTTTTTGTCATTCATTTCCAATTTTACTGCGCTGTGATCAGATAATATGCATGGAATTATTTCAGTTCGTTTGCATTTACTTAAGCTTGTTTTGTGGAGCAGTACATGATCTATTTTGGAGAATGACCCATGTGCAGCTGAGAAGAATGTGTATTGTGATGATGATGGGTGGAATACTTGGTATAAATCTACTAGGTCCATTTGTTCACATGTTTGATTCAGTTCTGCTATTTCTTTGCTGATTTTTTGTTTGGTTGATCTATCTCTCTGTGACAACGGGGTGTTAAGGTCCCCTGTTATAACTGTATTGTTGTTTATTTGGTTTTTCATGTCTATTAAGAATTGTCTTACATAGTTGGGTGTTCCCATATTCGGTGCATATATATTTATGATTGTAATCTCTTCCTCTTGTAGTGTTCCCCTAACAAGTATGTAGTGACCTTCTTTATCTCTTTTGATCATTCTTGGTTTGAAGTTTGCATTGTCTGCAAACAAAATTGCTACTCCTGCTTTTTTCTGGGTTCCTGTTGCATGGAGTATTGTTTTCCAGCCTTTGATTTTTAGTCTGTGAATTTCATTTTGAGTGAAATGTGTTTCTTGTATGCAGCATATTGTTGGATTTTGTTTCGTAACCCACTCTGCTAGTCTGTTTCTTTTTATTGATGAGTTGAGACCATTTACATTGATTGATAATACTGATATGTACTGGCTCATCCCTGTCATGATATCTTTCTGTTGTTGGTTTTCTATATTTTCTGTTAAATTATTTGCCCTGCTTCGTGGTTTCCTTTCATTGTTGTTCTTAAGATTGTGGCTATCTTTGTCTCTTTCTAGAGTGTCTTTGAGTACTCTCTGTAGTATTGGTTTGGTGACCATAAATTTCTTCAGTTGTTATTTGTCATGAAAGTATCTTATTTCTCCATCAATTTAAGGATAGTTTTGCAGGGTACATCAATCTGGGTTGAAAGTTGTTTTCTTTCAGGATTTGAAATACTTCACTCCAAGTTTTTCTTAACTTAAGTGTTTGTGTTGAGAAGTCTGCCATGATTCT
The DNA here is from genome assembly GCA_004363535.1 of Dasyprocta punctata. NCBI lineage: Eukaryota > Metazoa > Chordata > Mammalia > Rodentia > Dasyproctidae > Dasyprocta > Dasyprocta punctata. The sequence continues at coordinate 27,248 of RJWM01024793.1, read as the reverse complement.
GATAGGCTTTCCTTCATAGGTGATCTGTTTCTTTTCTCTGACAGTTTTAGTATTTTGTTCTTGTGCTGTATTTTTGATATCCTTATTATTATATGTCTGGGTGAGGATTTATTTTGGTTATGGTTAACTGGGATTCTGTATGCCTCAGTTACCTGTATTTCAGATTCTCTTCCCATGTTTGGAAAGTTTTCTGCTATTATTTCTGTGAATAGTCTTCGCAGGTCATTAGTATTGACCCCTGCTTTTTCATTTATGCCTATTAATCTTATGTTATTTGTCTTGGCATTATCTTGCAGCTGTTGAATTGCTGTTTCTTGGTTCCTTACTATTTTTAGGAGATCTTTTCTTTTGTGGCCATGATCTCCAATGCTATCTTCAAGATACGAGATTCTATCTTCAGCCTCATTTAAGCGGTTTTTCAAACTTTCCATGGAATTTTTCATTTCCTACATTTCCCTTTGCATCTGTTTCATGCATTCTGTTTGTGTCTTATATTATTCATTAAAGGTTTTGATCATTTTCTTAAGTTCTTCTACTTTTTATCTTGCTCTTCTTTAGATACACACATTTCTTTAATAATGATTCTCATTTTATTTTTTAGCTGAGAGAATATTTCTGATTTGAATTTCTCTATGGCTTCATCAAGCTGTTTCTTTATTGCATTTTCTATCATTTCAGAAAGTCCGGTTGTGTGACTCCCACTGTCTTCCATTTCAGTGTCTCTTGGGTTTGTTCTTTGTGGGCTGGGGGACTGAGACTGCCTCTTGGTCTTTCGTTTTTTCATTTTCTTCTAGAACCTATGTGGCTCTGTGTCCTGCGAGGCTGACTGGGCATTCCCCTGAGGGTCTCACTGAGTGGTGGTCTGCTGAGCGGTGGGTCACACTGAGTGTTGGGACCCGGTAGAGCTGGGTCCTGTGTGCAGCAAGGGAGGGTGGCCTCCTGGGGCATGTGGGTGGAGCCTCTGCCTTAACTGGGTGAGTGCCAAGGCCTCCCAGTCCCACGGAGCTAGACAGAGTGTGCCACAGAGTGTGACGCTGCCCAGACCCTGGGTCTGTCTGCAAGTTCAGAGCAACAGCTGTGCCAGGGCAAGCCTGGGTGAGTCCCAGGCCTACAGTGCCAGGGCCTTGCTCCTGGCTGGGTGGGGGTCTGCAAGCTCTGGGATGCTGTACTCACAAGCCACTCCACTGAAGTATGGAGCTCGCCCATGCTCTGGACTCTGGTGGGGGGAGCCCAAGCTCTCCATGTCCCTGCAGCTATGTTGGTCAGTCCCCGGTGAGCAGCTCTGGGGTCCTGGGCTGATCTGGGCTGGGCTGTGTACCTCTGTGTCCTGCGAGGCTGGCTGAGCATTCCCCTGAGGGTCATGCTGATTCTTGGGTCATGCTGAATCGCGGGACCCGGTAGAGCTGGCAGTGATACATTTTAAAAAATGAGAGTTTGATAGGAAATAAATAGGACACCAGGGACACTTTTTCTCAAAAGGAATGAGTGCTGGACTTTCATAGTCAGTTCTTGTGAGAGTGCAGTTTTATAAAACAGCAGTCCTGACTCCCACTCCTCTGGCTCCCTATCCTGCCAGGTGATCTCTCATATGCTTTCTCTCCCAGATACAATCACCATTTTCTGATACGGTCAGGTGGACCCTCACTGAAACCAAGGAGATGTAGTGCAAATGCAAAACTGTGAGCTATGTAAACCTCTTTTTTAACTTTATCAAATGTTGGGAGCCATTATAGCTGGAAATTGACTTAGGGCATGATCCAGACATGACCATTCCAATGACAAAGAGAGCCTAGGACAAGTCACGTAAATAAGCTACTTCAGCCTAGAAAACACCCAGCCCCAAGACAATCTGAGCAGTGGGTTGCTAGGACAACAGAGTGTCATGTGACATTAGGCTGCTAAAAGATATAAATAAACACCCCTGCGGTGAGGGGCCAGTACCTTTCCTCCCATCAGGAGAGTAAGGGCTCCACCTGACCCCAACTTTGTCTCTTTCTTTATCTTTCTCATCCTCTTGCGGTCCTTCACCCCAAGAACTGCGTAGGTTGCAGCAATCAATCCACAGGTATCTTGTTATAGCATTGAAAAATGGACTAATACATTCTCTAAGCAGTATTTCTGTGCTTTGATGGCTTATCATTAAGGGCAAAAGATGATGCCCTATAGCTGTTTTCAGCTATGCTCAACTTAATACATCATTTTTGTGAGATTAAAAAAAATTACAGAATCACTTGTATTTTACTATCTCTTTAAATTTTTCCCTAAAAAACTTCTATAGCTTAGCATTAACTGTTCATTTATCTGTACTATGTTTGTACATTCTATAGTAAAATTTGAGCAATAATTCCTCACAAAAATTCGGTGTTTATTTATTTCATATGTCATAGTTTCAAGTGACTCTTCCACATGTTCATTTAGGAACCAATATTTTATCCATCAAATTTTTACCATTCTCTAAGATGCCTCATTTGGATGTATACAATTATTTTTCATGTATTTCCATGTTCCAGTTTCTGGGGAAAAGAGAGTGAAGAAAAAGGTCTGAAAGCTATTTTTTAAATCAAGTCAGAAATAGCACACATCTTTTCTCATCTTATATTGGAGAGGACAAAAATATCTATACTTAACTTTCATGAGATCTGGGAAATTGACAAGTAGTCAGTTCACCTCAGCTATAATTCTATCACCAGGAAAGTAGTGGACAATGGATTTTGATACATTGTCATCCTTCCTAATATAGCTTAACTAACACATTAGTGGGTTCTAAAAATCTGTAATTCTTTTAGGAAATAAGTTTTATTCAATCATATATTTTATTATGTACTGTAAAATATGTTAAATCTATACTTATATACCATTTTCAATTCAGAAAGTAGTATTTTCTAGTCATATCATTTAAGTTTCAGGAGATAACAAAATACATTTGGCGGTAACTAAATATAGTACTATCCAACAGTAATGCATAATGTTGATACATTATGTATTAAATACAAACCTTATATTTGCCCAACATTGTTTCTCTACCTCATTGACTAAACTTCTGAGGTAAATCTGCTTATATTTTCTTTAATTGTACCTATTTATTATTATGTCAATTTAAGAATTCCCAAGAACATCAATTTTATAAGTGAGGCAGTGACATTTCTGATTTATGAACAGTAGTGAATAGAAAACTAATTGGTCCCAGTATGGTTACGGAAAGGTTTTCTTAATGCTCATGCATTTCAAATGTCATATCCTACACTCAATAAGGAAAACGATTAGACTAAATGTAATTTTATGGAAGTAGTTCTCAATTCATTCTAATAGATTGACACACACTATTTTGTGCTATTCATATTTTTAAATGGCACTTACAGTGGAGAGAGTATTAACATTTTACCTAGTGTGCACTTTCCATAGTAACCCCTGTAGAGTGTGATTTTTTTTTCCTATTAATATCTGACATCCTAGTATGTATCATTGTTTTGGGAACATCTCCAGGACCTTTTTCCTGAAACTCACAAGGTTTCCCTTGCTATTCCCTAGCTACTAGTGTGGGAAAACCAGTTGTCAAGGTGGTCAATTAATGTAATATCAAATCATTGTTTTCTCAAATGTTATATTTATAAGAGAAGAGGCTCACTAATAAAGGAGTAGAACCAATAAAATAAGATGGAATATATTTATAAGCTGTAAGGCTTACTACAGTGCAGGAAACAGGAAGAGAGAAACTGTGATGTAATTTTCCATGAAGTTACTCATACAGAAGAGATCATTTGCACCCAAATGTGCAGGAACCTGCCAATGTTTTAATATATGCAGTTTCAATATTTTGTTTAGAGTTGCTTGCATTTAACATCTAGCATTATGTTCAAGTGTGGGTACTTACTTTACTAAAAAATGCAAACAAGAAGCAGAAAGTGAGAGTCAGCTACCCAAGCTTCCATTTCTCCCCACAGGACGGCACAGGTAAGGGTGTGGGGAATGCAGGACAGATGTGGGGCAGCGCTGCACCTCCACCAGCCTCAGGCAGATGATGCCGCAAAAGCGTATTATATATTATATGAAAGATATGTAATATATATAGTTACATATATAGACATATAATTTTAAACAAATTTCTAATACATTGAAGGAACCAGTAGGAAAAATAAAACATTTATTGATAACAATATCCTAATCAGACAAATGGTTAAATTGTATATATATGTAGCAATATATACATTATATATGTTTTATATACTATATAATTATACATTATATATGTACAATATATATAATTTTATATGTATATGAGATGCTTCACTGTTATTGATTCAAGAACATCTTAGGATTGCATACAATATAATACTAGGAACTGATCAAAGAGTTACTGAGATCACTTATTTTAAGAAAAATGACTAAGGAAAGAAGTAGTTAACAAAACATATCTGAATCGTGGAATAAATTTGGTTTTGGAAAAATCATAATTGGCATGCCCTGCATTAATATACAAAATATAAAATGTTGAATAAACAAAAATTAGAAAATTAGAATTTACTTTACAATAATTAACTTTATAATATGTTTTTTGTATAAGAAATAAGCTATGCAATTTATCAAGAAAATAATATGAGACAGGTATTTTTTTGAAATTAGTGTTTCACTTCTTTTTACATTAGCAGAATACCAAGAAGATAGAAGAAATAAAAATGATGAACATGAACCTAATTTTGTATTTTTAGCAGCATAATTAAATCTGATCAGATAATTTTAAATCTATTTAATTCAACATATTTGACTAAAGAACATTAAATCAAATAGCTCTGTTAATGTTTTCTGAAGAAATTTTAATTTTAATTTAAACTCATCTGAGACTTTATAACAAATAAACTTTAATTAGCATATCCCCAGATGTAAATACAATAAAAAGACATCAATACTCATATTTTACTATCTTTAAAATATTTTATAGCATCATTAAACACAAGAAAACTAGAAAAGAGGTTTTTGGTATTCTCATAGTCTTTTACATTGTTGAAAAGAAGGTATTTCTCCACATCTAAAGAAAAAAAAAATGAATGTTTCTATAAAAATTAACAATGCCAAAAATTGTAACTTTATTTTTAACATTTTGCTCCTTATGAATTAATGATAACAACATTTCCCAATAAAATGATAATGGATTTTTTAAAAGCACGATACACACAGAAAGTAGGTCTACTGACTGGAATTCTTTTCATTTGCTCTTGGTTGTTTACAGAGACCAAACAAAATTTAATGAAAAGCAAAAAAGAAACTCACCAAAGTGTAGTCCCCCCCAGGACATCATTATGCAAAAATTCAATAATAGAAACTGTTCCTAGCAGCATAAACTTAGTCTACTTTTTTTTAAATCCTTACGAATGAACTTTTTGTGGCACCGGGGATTGAACTCACAAACTTGCACCTGTCAGGCCGGTGTTTAAGCCACTGAGCCAAACTCCTGGCCCTATGAATGAATACTAGGCAATGCAGCAAATATGGGGGATTCTCTTCTGTGTTGTCTTCGAGGCCCCATATGGTTCTCACTGATTTGCTTTACTCTGATCATTATTTTTTTTTTGCTTTATTTTATATTCTGTTTTTATTGGTTTTATTCTGTTTTGTTTTTGCTTCAATTCTACTACACCTGTTGGAATGGTCAGCTATTCTGAAGAAAACAAGATATACTATAGTAGCTATTGTATTCACATTGTCTTTCTTCAAAGTTCTGTACCAGCTCTACTGCTTTGTTTTGATTGACTTTGTTCTGTTATGTTCTGTTGGATTTTACTACCTTTAAATAAAATTCAACAATGAGATTTCTTCTGGAACTAAATGTTGTTTCAAAAGGCAAAAGCAAAAAATGGTCACTATTTTTCTTAGGTTCATGCCATTTGACCAAAGCTAATTGAGAATTTTCCAAAACATATGAAACTTAGCTTGGGTTGATATTTAAAAAAAAATACCATAGACTATGGTGCTTATTATCAATTACAACTTATTTCTCACAGTTTGGGGAGTTGTAAATTTGAGATCAGTGTGCTACCAGAGATAGGTTCTGATGAAGGTCCTCTTTGGGGTTGGAGACTGTTAACTTCTCATTACCCAGAGAGGTGAAGACCTCTCCATGATCCTTTGGTAGAGAGTTAAACATATTCACAAGTTGTCCTTTCTCTGATCTAATTAATCCCCAAAGGCCTCATCCTTTAATTACTATTGCATTAGCGTTAGAATTTCAACATCTGAATTTTCAAGCACAAATATTCAATCTAATGTACTTTCCATATGTTCTGGTTCATTTTATTTGTCATTAATTCTGTTATTATTAATTTGAAGAACACAAATTGAAAGAATAGGAAAGTGATTCAACAGGTAGACAAAGATATCTACTTCTATATGAGTCATATTAAAAATGGAAGCCATAGTGGGAAACATGAATGACAACACAGGCTACTGACATTGAAATATGGTAATCAGTAAAATGGAATAAGCCCTGTGATGAAAAGACAAGGGTAGATGTCAATATATCAAGTAATCTCTTATAAGATGTTTATCAAAAAGGAAAGTCTGTCCAATGTTTATTGACAAAACTCCAGCTTCGTTGAATATTTAACATTCCTAGACAAAAAGAATGATCCATTATAAAGGATATTCAATATTTTAAATCGTATTTAATATTTTACAACTATGATATTGTTGTCCTTGCAAGTACATGTCATTAAACAACTACTCCAAAAAATTCTTTTTGAAATGTAAAGTTAAAAGGCACACTTTACCTTCTTCTACCTGAGCATCTGCAGTGTGACAAGGACCTTCCAATGTGGTCAACTGAATGTTCTGCATAAAAGAATGCCTGTATAAATAGGATATGTTTGGATGAATTGATTATGCAGTGATACCCACTTTGAAGCTGGCAGACATTTTTTTTATTTTCTCCTTTAGAATTGCTTTTAAAAAATCCATTTGCATTTCTAAGCGTATAATATCTATGCAACTGGATAAATAAATTATCTAGTGACTTTCCATATTGTATCACTCCGTTTTCCTATTTCTCTCTACAAATAAATGGCAATTTTGACATAAAGAGTTCTCCAATAGCCAAAGGGAGAAAATTGGGTACTTTTAAGAAATGGTCAAGATTTTGTTCAACTAAGAACAATGACATGAGATTCTGTGAGAATGATAGTTTAGAAACACCAATATATGAAAGCACATTTCATTTAAAGCAGACACCAAAGGAATTTGTGCTTTCTAATCCAGAAGATACTGAGCTACTGAGCTACAGAAAGTTACAGGAAGGCTTGTAACATGAGTGAAATCTACCATAACCCAACTCCTTAAAAGGAGCCAGTTTACTCAAACAAATGGAAGTAGTATCTCATATAAACTTACCCACAAGCATAGTCTTCCACCTGACAGCCCATTGTATTGTGCAAAACATTTCCACAGTGTAATTGTTCGTTTTTCTTTTCCCACTTATTGCTTGGTTCCATCCTTTAAATTTCCTTAGGTTGTCTTAACTCTAATTAGATTAAGTTGGCCAGAACTACAGGATAAAACTGCCAGGTTTACGCAACATTTCTGACAGCAGTCTCAAGTTGTAGGGTTACCGGGGTCACTTGTTCAAACTACAAATCCAGGGTTCCCCCACTGAGCCCTTGGAGTCTGATCCTTTGTTGGAATGACTCATAGAACTCCAAGTGCTATTCTTATAAGAATGACTTTATTGTAGCAAATCAGAGTGAACCAAAGAAGCATGCACACAAGAAGGGATTTAAATATAAAAGTTAAATCATCCTAAAAAATGTTACCCACCTGACATCCTGGTGTGAGGTTACTCAGAGTACTGCCCTGCAGTGTGGCTTTCCTTTCCTTCTATCGTGATACCTAAGTAGTTCATGTATTGGAACTTCTTCTCTAGCTCCTTCTCTTTCTCAGAGTTTGGACTGATATTGTCTCAACTCCTACTTATATTATTGGGTTTCCTGACATTGTCAGCCCTCACCTTGATTAACAATGTAGCATAAATATTTAGGGGGCAGGCTGGATCACCTGAATAGCCTCCATAAACAGTGCATACACTTCTATCACCACAGAAATTCCAAAGATTGCAGGATACCTCCCAGGAGGTGATACAAAAGCCAGACCTCTGCTTTAGTAAAGTTAGTTTCCCACTACAGTGATGCTTGTAGTGTATCTACTCTGGATTACCCTGTAGTCTCAGATTCTGATACTTTTTCTTTTGTTAAAGTGCGCTAAAAATCGATAAAAATCAGTGTTGATCCACATAATTACTCACTTCCCTGAGGTCTCCCATTTGGGAGGGGAGGATTTTGAGGCAACCCCCTCTTGCTTTCTCATCATCTATCATTAAAACATAAAGAATAGTCATTTGTAGGTCAAAATTTGTGGAATATTGTCATTTTGATGAAATCGAACCTAACTAGCATTTAGATTACAGGTGCATAAACTGTCTGAGATTGCTATAATTGTCCATCTTTTCCTTAGAATTTAACAATTACCAAAAGTGTCATTTTCCTCAAAGTATTAAAAAGACAATAACATTGATTCCACTAATCGAAACAATACATTCAGTGTATATGCCTAGATAAGTACATCCAAAACTCAGAAAAAGCAAGCTAAAAAACTGAATGAAAGAACAAAAAGTTCCCATTTTAGAGAGTCTTTGAACCATGTTTTTCTTTTTCCTAGGAATGTAAGAGTCTCCATATATCTTATAAATAATGAAAGTTGTTTTGGGTATTATCCTTGGATGTACATTAATAACATGCTCTAACTGCATTAACAGGGGTATCATACTTTAGTTAGTCAAGAAATACAAAAATATTGAAATACCTTTATAACTACTATAAATTCTATGATTTAAAAATGTTTTATGATTTATCACAGTCTAAATTTTCTTATTTAGAAATCTATATCCTCAAAAAACTATTTTTAAAGTATTCTTGGTAAAATGTTATAAAAATTCCATTATTTAAAAATTAAGATATACTTATGTATGGGATAAATTACATCCTCCTCAAAACTTACGTTTTAGAGTCTTAATCCCAAGTACCTCAGAATGTCTCTTTATCTGTAGTTTAGATTCTTGCTGAAATAATAAAATAAAAATGTGTTACAAGGTGAACTTTAATGCACCATAACTGGTGTCCTCAGAAAAGGAAGAAGTTGTGACAGGGACCACCATGTGTGCAGATAAGACAATGTCAAGAGACACAAGGAGAGGCTATGCACAAGATGAGAAGACAATCCAGCAACTGATCTTTCCCTTTTCGCTTTCAAAATGTTCTTTGTTGATATCTTGATTTCAAACTTCAAAAAATTTGAAGCAATAAATTTGTGTTATTTAGATCACCAGTTTGTAATATTTGATGATAGCAGGTTTGGAAATCTAATATGGTTTGGAAAACTGAAAGTTGACTATTGCAGTATTTTATTCCATACTACTTGATAGTATCACGTACTTTTCATGTAGTTCATTGTTTTAATAAAAATTCATTGCTTTCAGACATTTCTTTGGTAAGATGAAAATTTTGCCATTTAAGACATTTCCCTGATTATGTCACCATGCATGAAGCATAAATACATTGCTAATAGTTGTGCTTCAGACTAAGCATTACTATTAAAGTTTCAAAATCTGATAAATCAAAGAAGACGTAAACCACATGAAGCAAGTATGATATTTAATAGAGTCAAGTATAAATATTTAGCAGGTATAAAATGTTAAAGATATTTTTAAAACAAAAAGCTCTATATTTTAAAATACTCTGTATTTTGCCCAAAAAATTACCAGTATTTATGAATTATTTGAAGTCAGTGGACTTTGGTCATCTTAAAAATACAAATTCCCTAAATTATGAAATCTAAAATAGAAAATAGAAAATAAAAATAGGATAAGATTATGGAATATCAAAACTTTATGAATTATTTGTATTAATACAATAAAAATATTTTAAGAATTTGAAAGCAATGGAATTGAATGAATGGAATTAGAATTAGAAAGGTTAACCTTGTAGCATTAAAGTGAATGGAATCAGAAACATTAAAAGCAGAACAAGTGGTAGTATGGTTAAAATATGATGACACATTTTATAAAGGAACCTCTAATACTATACATGAATTGCTTCAAGGTTTTTCTTCTTAATTAATTTTGTTCATGATCTCCTTCAACCTAACATAAGAGCTCTTACATTTAAATTGTATTGCACTATTTGCACCTTACAGTTGTTTGCATCTACTTTAAATCAAACTAGTATAGTCCTCAAAGGCAAGACCCTGTCTCTGCCATGGCTCTATGTTCTATAGCAAGTTACACCAAATTTTGCATGCAGTACAGCATGTGAGAAATGTTTATTAAGAGTTCAAAAGAGATTCAAATATTAGAAAAATTATTTGGCATTGAGTAAGAAAAAGTCTTCATTTTAACCTAATGTCATTTCAAAATTATAGAAATTGTACATTGTGAATCTAAAGAATGCAAATATTAAGAAGAAAATATAATAAATGTTATACTGATAGTTGTTATATCTAGCAAAGCATTGAAATTCTTAGAATTCTACCATTCCTAAACTTGCCACCTATGAGAAATATGAAGTCTGGCAAATGACACCAGATTCTGAGGAGTAAACAACAAAAAGAAAAATAGCATTGTCTAAGCACTGGATGAAGTTAAAATTGACCAGGATTGCCAGGGTAGGATTTGCTTTTTCTAAACAGGAGGATTCTCAAGAATTGACAATATCTAGAAAATATCTATGAGAAGTTTTACAACAGATTTAAATCGAATATGTGACTTATTGAGGGGCAGCAGACAGCCAAAAGATAAAAATGTTTTACTTATTTATTTATTTATTATTATTATTTTTGTGTGTGTGTGTGTGCAGCACTGGCGATTGAACTCTCAACCTCGCATCTGCCAGACAGGTGCTTAAGCCATTGAGCCAGACTCCCAGCCCTAGTTTTTTGAGGCAGGGTCGCACTATGTAGCTCAGGCCGGCCTTGTGCTAGAGTTGTAACCTAAGCCAGCCTCGAACTCACAATACTCCTCCTACCTCAGCCTCCCGAGTGTTGAGATTAAAGGAGATGCAATTGTTTAATTGAAGTGGAATAGAGAAATTGGGCTCTGACCTACAGTTCAAGGAATCAAAGTGTAGGTTCAAGGAAGGTTTAGGAGAAAGAAAAGTAAAGGGACTTTTGGGAAAGTCATTAATCAATTTGCAGGTTTGGGAAAAGTCAGGTAGCAAGTATACATAATGAAGAACCTCAGTAGAACAGAAAATAAGACACAGTAATTGTTGAAGTAAATGCGAATATTATCATTGTGGATTTTCAAAAGTTTGAATCACCCCTTGTCTTAGTTACTTTTTCTCATTGCTGAGACAAAACACCTGATGCCCAAAATTAGGGAAGGAAAGATTTATTTCTTACAGTTCTTGGAGTTTTCAATCCATACTCAGTTGGCTCAAAGGCAGCATGGCATGGCAGGGGGCAGCTGTTCAAAACAGCAAGATGTGAACCCACAAGAGAGGGCAAAACATGCCTTTTTCTCGCCCTTACACTATATGTTGGCTCCACCCCCAGGCAGGTGCAACACTCATATCACCAAACCCAGCACTAGATAAAAACCCAATCATGAACACCAGACACAGCCCCATCCATGATTACATGAGGCTTAAATGGGGGCCATCTGACTACCTTACAACACCCCTCCATCCTTTAATGCATTTACTCAACAAATACATTATGGGCAAGCTGTGGAGAATACGCACTCAGTGGCAAATATTGCAAAACATGAAATTAAGTTAAGTTAGTGCTCTGAGCTGGCAGCACGACCTCTATTTTTCATCTATTGACAGATAACTTGTAGTATATATTTAACTGTATGTCAAAATCTTTATCTGACATTTAATGCAATTTTGGATATAATAAATATAACTAGTTTGCATAAGCAATAGTTTATGTAATTAATGTGATTCATATATCTTAGAAATACTAAGAGAAAATTCAAATGTTTCTTTTAAGTGTTTCAAATCTAATAATTTTATTTTGATAGATGATTAGGATGTTTATTACCATCTGTATATCCACTTCTGACTAGGGCAATAAAAACAACTAATCATTTTTCAAAAATTTTAAATACAAGGCAATAAATAAAGCTTTAAAAAGCACATAAATATATTCTGTATTCAAAGATAAGATATAAAAGTCTCATGTAATCTGAACATTTTGCCTATGCTGTGTGAAAGACTTAATTCCAGTGAGTATTCACTTTTCTTCTTGTAAGTATGGTTGAAGAATCATTGAAAACTTGAATATGAAGAACTTGAGGCAATAAAAACTTATGTCCTGAGATTTGTTTTGGTATAAAAGAACAAATTCATCCTGATACACTAGATTAATTTGGTAGCCATCATGCTGGAGTTCATCTTCCATAACAGTTTTTATATGATACTCAGGAAGAAGCAGCTGGTTCTGCACTCTGCTTTAAAATACTATTAACAGGAAGACATGAATGTATGGAAGAGTATTCTGTGAATAGTTTAGACATGAAAAAACACCCATAATATAAAGTCAATCATAATTTTCTCAGAATGATTTTGAGGGTTGAATGAGATAATTTAATGAAAATTTAAACTTAAAGACATGGCTAATACTTGTTTTTGTAAATAACCTCATTATTTTCAAATTTTTATCTCTTGCTTGAATCAATCCTCATAAGTGGTGAATTTGCATTTTTATACTAAATGAAATGTGCATTTTCTTACCTCTTGACTTTGAACTATCCTCTGTTTTGTAGTCAGGGTTTACAAGGAAATAGATTTAACACAGGACACATAATTTATATGATTATTTTATAATATTCCCTCGAGAGTTAAATGCAGAATGCAAGAGATCTGTCCATGCACTAAAGACCCAAAGAGTTCAGCAGACAGCCTAGATCAAACAGCAATGTCTTGCATGAATCCACCTGCAAATTTAAAATCCATGTCAATGTCCTCCGCAAGTCCAGCTGAAGGTCTAAAGCCCACGACAATGTCTCATGCAAGATTGTATTAAGAATTGGGACCAGAAAGGTCCAAAGGTCAGTGGTAGATATTAGAAAGTTTGCGGCAGTGAGATGAAGGATCTGTGATAAGAGGCTGAAGGATCTGCACTGGAGCCAGGAAGCAATGCTCAAAGGAAGGACAAGAGCTCCTCTGAAGAAACCACAGCCATCTTCAGTAGCATCAAGGACCCAAGCTCCTCAGACAATGAGAAGATGAGAACGGCTGAGTTCATTATCAGGAAAGCCCATGTGACAAGCTACTCCAGGAGAATCAACAGCACACCATCTTCCCCTGCAGTTCTGTTTTTATGCTGTTGGCAAGAGTCCTCAGGTGGGCCTTCCACACCCAGAACCGCACTCCTTCAGTTCAACTGGGTGTTGCAACTTGTTCATTAGTTAATCTACCACACTCTGGTGTGCGCTGAGCAGAACCCTCCAGTGTCAGGATCATACTTTTAATGTTAAGATACATTAATTGTTTTTATAGATAGTCATTAAATCACTATGAGCATTCGATAATGAATATATGCTGAGAATGACATTGATGAGTATCCAGAAACTCCAGGCTAGTATTTAACTCTAATTTTTGGTATGATTATGTGGCTATGTCATAAGAGAACAATAATACGGTGACATTCAAATTTCAAAACAAAGGGCTCAGGGTTTGGCTCAGCGGCTTATGCGCCTGTCAGGTAGGTGCAAGGTTGTGAGTTCAATCCCTGGTGCCACAAAAAAAAAAAAATAATAATAATAATTTCAAAACAAAAATAGACTCACTATACTTGACCTATCTACCAAGCATGTATATTTAGCCTGAGGGCTTAGTCATTATAGAAATAATAGTAAAATAATGCTAATGGCTAAAGCATATGAGTTATAAAAGTTGCCTAATTCCTAAAGTACTAAATTAATAGCCAAAATAACTGATTGTAAATTGTTTCTGAAAGTAAACAAGGCCATCAAAAAGTAGAATATGATGAGTGAGTGAATATATCTAGATTTTACTACCACTTCTGGGTTGAAAAACAAATAGAAGGCCATGATGTACTATATTGTAATCCTCCCAAATTTATATATTGGAGCCCTAACTCCCAGTATCTCAAAATGTCAATGTATTTGAAGTTAGAGTCTTTAAGAAGGTTATTAAATTAAAATAGGTCATTACTGCGGAGCTTAAACCAGTCTGACTGGGTCTTTATAACAAGATGAAAATTAGACACATGAAGAGATACTGGTCCATGGATATTCTTAGAGAGCAGATGGTGTTAGGTTGACATCTGTAACTCTGGGGAGAGGCCACAGAAGAATCAAAATATACCAACACCTTGCTCTTGAATTTCAAACAGAAAACTAACCTAAAATAATGGTTAACTTCAGATGGCTATGCCGTTTAGTGCTGGTACTCTGTTTAGCAACCCTTGTAAATGTATGTGTGTGTATATATGTGTGTGTGTGTGTATATATATATTATATATATAATATATATAATGATACTTCGGTTCATGAACAATTTTATTTGTGAGCAATTTTGTTGGCGATCAAAAACACTTGGAAAAATTTTGTTTTTATTTACAGACTCTACATTGCATGACAAACATGACTGTGGCTAGCTTTCCCATACAAACACAAACATAGCCATCTTTTCAAAAGTTGCAGAACAAATTAAGTTCATGAATCAAAATGTTTGCATATATATAGAGAGACAGACAGACAGACAGACAGAGTGCCAAAAATTGTATAAAGTGTATACACACTTCAGGAAAAGAAAAACTTTCAAAAATAATTTAAAACTCAATTTATTACCACATCTTGAGATTAATACAAGATACCTTTGTCCTCTGTAATGATGAGGTGCTCAAATTGATGGTTATTGGCTTACAGACATTTATTGTGTACACATTTCTCTTTCACTAATATATACATATTTAGAATCATTGTTGGCCAGTAGAAGAGGAGGCTCACCTAGGACAGAATATAACAGCTGAAAGACAAAATGCAATGCTGAGAAGAAGAGATCACTTCTTCTATTCTTCACTCTTCAATCATCTTTGCTAATCAGAGCGGTTCATGTAACAAATAGCATCAACTCCAATGACACAAGAAACAGCATGAAGAATCAACAAATGGGATTATATCAAATTAGAAAGTTTTTGCACAGCAAAGGCCTAACATCTAGAATTTTTAAAGAATTCCAGAAAATTAGACTTCCCCAAATAAAACACCCAATCAAACAGTGGGTGACTCAAATGAACAGATACTTCTCGGAAGACAAATGCCCAATGATTACAAGAAAAAATGTTTAACATCTCCAGCCATCAGAGAGTTGCGAATCAAAACATCGAGATTCTATCTTACTCCAGAAAGAATGACTATCATTAGGAAAATAAAAAAAAAAAAAGCAAGTTCTGGAGGGACTGAAGAACTGAAAGGAAAAATGCCTCCTTCTACATTGTTGGGGAAAATATGAGATGGTGCAACAACAATAGAATTCAGTATGGTGGTTCTCAGAAACTAAAATTATGAATTCTATTGGATCCAGTAAGTCTGTACCTAGGTGTCTATTCAAAAGAGTTAGATATCATATCTCAGCGATATGGTCATACCCATGTTTATAGCAGCAAAACTCATATAGCTTAATCTTGGAAAACGCCTATATCATTTATAACAGATGAATGGATTAAAAATGGGGTATTTATACATATTAGAGTATTACTTTGACATAAAGGAGGAGATATATATATAGAGAGAGTGCTTTGTAGCAAAATTGGTGAATCTTTAGATCACATTGTCAAGTGAAACAAATGAGATACTCAAGGTTAATTATCACATTACTTCTATGTGAAACCTAAATTTTAAATCATTTCAAATAAAATAAAAGGTACACAATAGCAAACAGGATAATAGATCATTTGCAAATGGAAAGATCTAGTGATGATGGAGGGAGAGAAGTGGGAAAGAAAGGGAAGAAGAATTTTAAAAAAAATATGTCAAGCATGTGTGCCTACTACTAAGCAAGTTCAAGATCAGTCTGCACTTCATAGTGAGACTCTGTCTCAAAAAAATACAGTAAAAATTCCCTACATTTTGAGAAAAAAAGACCAAACAAGAAATAAAAAGAAATCCTACAATTTTTCTGCTATTTGTTCATTTTTTGAAAACTATGTTTCAAACTTTTAGGCAATTAATACACCATCCAAATACATCAAAATTAATGAATAACTTGCATCCTCTCATGATTATTGAAATTTTTGGCAATATATGCCAAATACACCTTCTATAACTATAGCATAAAAATATGTGCCATTATAGATGTGAAGACATCTTGCACCTTGGATTTAGAAATTTATCCTCAAACTCAGGCACTGGTCTTTATTTTGCAGTAATAAACTGTATGACATTGTGAACTGAGTTGTTGCACCTATTTCAAAATGTAACTCAAACGTCACATTTGACAGTTGGTTCACTAGTTAGCCATTGGTGTTGCAGTTGCTAAAAAAACAAAACAAAAAAACAAAAAAAAAACCCAAACAAACACTAGTTTATCAGCATAGAAACTATTCACAAGAACAAAGCCCAAATATGTACAAGCTCTGGATTTCAGAAAGACGTAACATTGGCCTCCTATATGGTGGAGATAACCAAAGTAGCTTTGATGCAATCAGCATTACACCATGACAATAAGGTTGATAGTGAGGCCAGGCATGGTGCTTCGCACCTGTCTTCCCAGGGCTGGGGTGGCTGAGGAAGGATGATCCTGTGTGCTTAAGGTCAGCCTGCACTACATAATGAGTTCAAGAGTAGCCTGTACTATGTAGTAAGACCTTGTTTCAAAACAAACAAAAAAAGATTGACAATCCTCAACTAAAGAGAAACCAGAAATGGTCCCATTTTACAAAAAAATTTAAATACAGAGTAAATGCTGTTGATGAGTTAGGAAGCAGCTACAATGGAAACACAAAGGATTAGTCAATGGTTATGTTTTACTTGGCTTTAAACATGTCAGACATAAATTGTTTCAGAGTTTACAAACAAAATAACAAGCACAAAATACCATGGAGGAAGTTTCTTAGAGAAATTGAACTGGGATTGATAAATATTCAATTATTGCAGAGGGAGAAGAATATGCATCTGCCCAAAGAACTCTCTAAGAGAATTCTGGAGCAGACTGGTGAACAGGCAGGAGCATCCCAAGAACCTCTGAAGAAGACAGAAAAACTAGCAAGATGTGATGTGTGTCTGACCAAAGAAGACAGGAGAACAAAACACATGTGCTGTCAATGCAAGCGATACCTGTGTATGGGACATGATGTTGTCATGTGTGAAAACTTCTTTAGGTGTGATAAGTGAAGTAAAGATTATTTTTGTGCTAGAGTTTTATTTGTATTTTCATTGTAGTTCACATAGAAATTTATTGCTGATGCTATTTTTAATGTTTAGTAAGCAAACAGTTGATGTAGAAAATGTTGGTGTTTATTCTAAACCCTCAGTCTATATTTGATATTTTATTTTATTAATATTTCATTTTCCTGCTTTGTGCACATTATATATAGGAAGCTCCTGACAAAAGAAGAAGATGTGAGGTGATAAGCATAGCTTGCCAGACAGGAAAGGGAAGCTAACCACAAATGCTCTCAGTGTAAGCAAAACTTGTGTATGGAGCATGGTGCTTGCCTGTGTGGAGACAGCCTTTAGTGTGATCATTCAAGTGAAGATTATTTCTGTGGTACAGTTTTGTTTGAATTTTCATTGTGATTCACATAAGACTTTATTTCTGTGCATATTTTTAGATCTTGTAAGCAGATAAACAGTTGATGTTGAAAATGTTGATGTTTGTTCCAAGCACCAATTACATATTAAAATTTTAATATTTATTCTATTGACATTTCATTTTCCTGTTAAGTGCACCCTGCTAAATATAATAAAATTCATAAAGATAAATTTAATAGTTCATCAATAGAAATACTTGTAAAAAGTAAATGTGGGTGTTGTATGTCACCCCCATAATGTGCCTTTCAACAAAATTTGCTTTGGTGTCCATGGAGATATAGGCTTACCTGATTTACTAATTTGCAACCTCTAAGGGCACCCAAGGGAATGGCATCTTTCTACTCACACCTCCCAGACCTCTTTCAGGCAGCCATTCTTGAGAATCTTAAAAGTGCATAACCTGAACATCCCACCTACATCTTCCCATTCTCTTTTGATCTGAGGGAAAAACACCTTGCAACCTTTTTGACTGCACTGGGCCACAAGGTTCAGCCCACCTCCCAGACCCCATCAGCAATTTAAGTATCAAGATATTTTCAATCGCGGTGAAGTTGTGAAGCATAGTTAATAAGACTGGTTTGAAATGCCATGTTTACCAAGACTGAGATGACTCCAGTATTATTAGAATTCTGCTTTTAACTTAATCTTTTACCTATGATACAGACAGATTTCCAATCAACTGTGGAAAAAGAAAACTCAGTGATCTCAGGGAGATCATTAAAGAGAAAAAATGAGGAGTATGACGACACACATACAAAGGGAAGGGCAAAGATTTGACACTATTTGTGAAGATGATCTTTTATTTAAATTGATGCTCCGGGGATACAAGCAGCGTCCCTACAGCTATGGAGGCAATTGACACAGTGATATCATTGCTACAACTAAGCAAAACGACCTTTGCCAGGGCCTGTAACATTAAAAATGCCATTGTTAATTTTTATGAAAGCCACAAGAAGAAATATATCTTATTACATCACATTTACTGAACATTTCCAGAAAAAAATTATTTGTGTGCATTTGTGACTGCACATCAAAAAAATTTAAGTGAACATATTTAAAATAAGGAAAATTAACCAGATTACATGTTACAGCTGAGTCTATTGGATGTTGAGAAACAGGTGCAACTTTTAGGCTTTGATTTATGATTCTGTTATACACAGTGTTAAAAATGTGTAAAAATGCAGAATATACATATATATACATGATGTATGAACTGAAATTGTTTTGATGACTATAGAACTCATAGCAGTATAATTGGGAAGATTAGCTGAGTAGTCTATAAAATATCTTCCTTTTATCATAAACCTTTATAAAATAACAAAGGAATAAATAAAACCTTCAAACAGAAGAGAGGAGAATCAATAAAGTTGACCAAAAGGAGACGTGAGAAGGAGGAAAATTGTTGAAACCAAATTTAAGATATCAGTTAGTCCCAAGGCTGGGAAAAGAATGTATATGAAATTTGAAAAAAAAAAAAAGACTCTAATCTTCTATGAAAAGCATGGTTAATTATCAAGATACTACTTGAGGGAAGTAAAAAATTGATTTTCCCAGTAAGATTTTCATTTGATAGTGATTTACAACCAGTTTAAAATAGAGTAGAACATTCTAATTCATTGACTCTAAGTAATATGTGTCAATACTCTATCTGCTGCTGACCTAATCAAGTAGCTTCTATTGTATAACTAGGAATTTAATTTAATACAAAAATCTTATGGTGTAGTCTTTGGGATGAGGAAAATATTGATTATATCCATTAAGATACTAAAGTAATGATTGTTCAATGTAAGTAGCAAATGAACATTTAGAGTAAAGTCAACTTCATCCATATTGGTGATCAGGGATTAAGTGTATTGAATACTGACTCAAAATTATCACAATAAAAATTCCCGTGGTACAGAAATAAACAATGCCACAATATGTATTATTTTAAAGTAATGACTTTAAAATAAAAAATGATATTAGAAAATAATAAAAATTGACTTAATTAGCCAGAAAATGAATAAATCCATAACAATTGTAGAAACATGCTTTCACTGGTAAAGAATTATTTTTAAGAATATGACTGGGTTCTGATGAATGCTAATTCATTCACTTATTCAATCAAAACTGATCTGTTGCTCTCCTACTGTATGCCAAGAACTAAAGTTGGTACCAGGTATCAAGAAATGAAGCGACAGTGTGTAATAGAATTTGTAAAGAAATAATTATATACAATTATATTACGCCTAAGTGAACTGGCACATTTATGAAGGAGGGACACTTAGAGCAGAATATACACAATTTCAAAATGTCAGTGACGAAAAAGACAAGAATAGACTGTACAATGGAACTGAATTGCAAAGGAGCATGAGGAAGAACAGGTACCACAAAAGGAATTTGATAGAAAATAGAAAGTGAGGATTAGCATAGAGTGTGAACAGTGTCTCCTGAATGTTGGTGCTACTGGCAGTCCATGAGAGACATTTTTGTTGACATGAGTTGACCTGTGCATTATAGATGTTGAGTGGCATCCTAACTTCTGCTG
Organism: Dasyprocta punctata; assembly: GCA_004363535.1. Taxonomy (NCBI): domain Eukaryota; kingdom Metazoa; phylum Chordata; class Mammalia; order Rodentia; family Dasyproctidae; genus Dasyprocta; species Dasyprocta punctata. The sequence continues at coordinate 6,903 of RJWM01024793.1, read as the reverse complement.
ACTACATGGAAGTAATACGCCCCCTAGTTGTGCCGACCAAAAATGTCTTCAGATACTGCCCAAAGTGCTTTGAAGGGTACAATTGCTCCCAGTTACCAAGCACTGAGTCAGATGTCATACTGTGATATTAAATAGGCACAGACGGCAACTGTGGTTATGTGTCTATTCTATGACTGGCAAAGAGACTACTTTGAGAGTTTTATGCATGATCTATGATGTATTTTGAAATAATCATTGATCTTATTTTGGAAAATATCAAAGTAGATGCCAGGAATAATAATGAGTGGAAGGTGTTAAGGACTGTTTTTCACAAGAAATGTTTTGAATGTCAAATCTTGCTTTTATAGGTTTCTTTCTATGTATAATATCAGAGAAAACACTTTTGTGAGAAGATATAGTTGTATTAATGTTTCAACATATTTAAAATGCTGTTAAGATGTTTTATGTGTGATAAAACAAAATTGAAAAACAAGCAAACTAAAAATATGCACACAGTGAAACTTTAGTATTTTAATACTGATGAATATAAAATTAATGAAGGAAAACTAATATTTTTCAAATAGAAAACTTTTCAACAAATGTGCATATGCTATTGGCAAATGGTTGTTGAAGAAAAATACATTGGCAGTAAAAATAAATCAAAATTAAATTAATGTGCAATTTCATTGACTGTTCATGACAATTTGAAAAGATAAGCACTTAAAGCTGAATAAATACGTAAATTTGGGGGGGATAGGAAAGTAGTTTAATTCTATTTGAATTGACTGAAGAAAAATATAGAAACTGCCAAAGTTATGGAAGAAGGAATTTTCCTTTAAGACATTCATATTAAAATATGCCAGATATACCAACTCCATACAAGGGATGTAAATATTACAAACATGTACCAACAAAAGGAAGAAGATCAAGAGAAGATGTGGGATAAGGGAGGGGAGGAAAAGAATATGAAAATGGAATTGAGACATGTTATGAACATGTACCATTCCTTACAAGGAATAAAACATTATGTACTGCAAACATTTACTAATAATAACTCTAACATAAATAAGTATACAAAACATTTAATCTATGCATTATAAAAATATAACGCAATATATGCATTATAGAAAATGTATTTGGAGAATGATTAAGACAATTTCATTAGGGATACTCAACACTGAATACATGGTAGGATTAAGGGTTGAATTAAATTTCCACAAAATAAATATATTGAAAGCATATACTGCAATACAGTTAAATGCAATATTATTTGGAAGTAGTGTCCTTGCATACCTAAGGAAGTTCATTTAGGTAGGCTCTGAAACAGCCTGATTATCACCCTATTCATCTGGAGAAACATCAACATGAATGATGTAAATTTTTAAGATTCATTCATTCATTCATTTACTTAGTTGTTTGTTTGTGTTGTAGTACAGTTCGACTCAGGGCCTCACAAATTCCAGGCAAGCACTGTATCACTGAACCTCGTTCCAGCTCCAACACAGATACAGAAGATGATATAAAAGATACAACAAGATCGATGTAAAGACAGAGGCAGAGATTCAAATTATGCTTTACAAGCCACGGAACACCTGGAGCTGCTAAACAGCTACCAGGAAGAGGCAGAGAATCCTTCTCCACAGGTTTCAGAAAAACATGTTAATGTTAACGTCTTGATCTCAGACTTGTAGCATCTAGAATTGAGATTAAAAAAAAAAATTCTGTTGCTCTAAACTACCAAGCATGGTACTTCATAATGGAATTGAATACAGTAGAATTACACTATTCACTTCATGTGACTCATGTAATAGCACATGGAGACAAATAAGCTGTCACTTTTAGGAGGAAACATTGAGACACCAGCAAGATACCTTACAAATGCTCTTTCTGCCAGAAAGAATTTAATAGATTGACCCCTGTTCTGTCACTTAAGATCCTAAAATAAGAATAAACTTTAACCAAATCCTGAGCCATCATGAAGTGCTCATCAACATTGGATGAAATAAAGCTTCATTACTTAGAGTCATTTAAATATGGAGGCATTGGTTGTTGCTCAGAATCGTAGCTTATTCTAGGCCAGACATGATGACTCATTCCTGTAATCGCAGCATTCGGAAGGCTGAGTTGGGAGGACCACAGCAAGTTCAAGGCCAGCCTGAAGTACATAGTGAGACCTTGTCTCAAAAAACCAAACCAAACCAAACCAAACAAATCTTAGCTTATTGCGACAGTTACACACATGTGATTAAGGAGATACTGACATAATAAAAAGCTCAATTACATGGCATACATGAGTGGACAGGCAGCAAGAATCCTGTTGTAGAGAACATAAATCAGTGTGTGACACTGTCATGGCAAAATGTTTATCAGACTTTTCACTGTGATAGCTTCAAAATCACTTCATTTACCTAAATAACTTATAGTTTCAGGGAAACAAATGTTGGAGATCAAATGTAAGTTGTCTTCCTTGTAGTTGTGTTGGCTTTATTTTTATCAGTAGATATTTGTGATACATAATAAATATATGTTTCAAGGGAAATTGATACCTGTACATATGGTATTACATGAAACACTTGAGTTAGTTTGTAAAGAAAAGTAAAATGAAATAAGGTCTATAAATGCAGCAAAGAATAATTACTTATTTTTTCCTTAAAGTAAAGCACAAACATGATGAGATTCTTGAGGATAAAATATCATTGAACATTAAAGAATGTCAAATCCTACTTAAAGACTCCCTGTTAAACATCTTATTCCATGATGCTTAATGCATTGGATACTGTAATGGTTGATTGTGTCAATGGAAGGCATTTGGAAGCTTAAATGGTTGGCTTAGCAATTCTACACCCTATGATGTGGAAGATCCACCTGAGTGTGACTCATCACCTGAATGGTATAAAAAGGAAAGAGGAAGGATGTATTGGGTTTCGTTCTTTGGAGAAGCTCCAGTCTTTGCCTCCATCTTGGACATCATCTGCTGGCTCCAACCCAGACTCTTCATCTTCTGCCTTGGATTCTTCAGGCTTCCGATGTAGACTCTCTAGCCTTCCATCACAGACCCACTGGCCTCCTGGTGCAGAATTGCATGGGACACTGCAGCAAACTCTATAACTTGGATTGACTACTTCGGCCTCCAGTAGGCAGACACCCTCTGCCCACTTTTTCATCCAATTCTATGACTTATGGTCATAAGCCAATCTTGCAATTTCTTATACATTTGAACACCTTGTGTTATACATGTTTCTCTAGTAAAACACTGACTAATACAGATTTTGATACTAAGAGTGGGATGGAAATTTGCCTGTGTCCAGAGACTTTGTCTGAGACTGAGATTAAGGATGGTGGACTAATAAATCTGACAGAAATAATTTCAAGGCAGTCAAATGTTGAGGCAGTTGCACGACTATCGTTGGGGATTTTTAGACAGATTTACACTGCAAATCAAGAACAAATAACCCAGCAGGATGATTTAAAACATTGTGAGTTTGGCCAGAAAGAAAACTCCAGTAAAACTGTGGACTACAAAGACAGAGCTGAGATCTCCATTGCTGAGAAGGAACAGAAAAATAAAAAAGATGGCCTGGGGGCGTCACAGTAAGCAACGAGTCTCCTTTGCAGTTTCAAAGCTGCAGAAGTGAAAGACTTTGTTCGGAGGAGAAAGTCACATAGCACCATGTTCCAGAATGGTAGGGGCAGCCACATGAGGTTTCAATATGGTGGCGGTCACACCAGGTTCCACAATGGTGGTGGCCTAGACAATTTGTCTCTCACAATCAGGTTCAGAGACCTCAGTGATTCAGGCACTCAACCCCTACAGCCAAGAGAGAGGAAAGCCTGGCTACTGCTCCAACTGGCCACAGAACGTGGCATCATCCACATGGTATTGGTTTTAAGTACATACAGAATGCAAGAGTTCTGAGATTACAAAGATTTCCACCCCAATATCAGAAGGCCTGGGAGTTCAGACAGTGTGTTCTCAAAAGCGTTGCATGTGAAACTGTGTGTATGAAGCCAAAAGTGCAATGGAAAAACCTGAGGTTTGGAAAAGCCAGGACCATGGATCTTCTAAGGAAACTTGCAAGAGAGAAACCACGGGAACTACAACCACCAAAAGTGTAGTGGAGGTGGAGTATTGACTCACAACCAGATTGCTTCAGATGCTGAACATGGAACTCCAGGACTTAGTGTTTGCCCTGCTGGATTTTGGACTTCCTTTGGTTCCACTCCTTTGTATCCCCTTGTTTGTACCCTTCAGAATAGTAATGTTTATTTGTATCACTGAACGTTGGAAGTGTTTAATTTTGTTTTCATTTGTACAGAGGGTTACAACTAAGAGTTTGTCTTGGAGGAGACTTGGGATTTAGACATTTCAGCAATGCTGAAACTGTTAGGACTTAGGCAACTCTTGGAGATGCACTAAATATCTTCTGCATAAAGGGTGTGCATGAGTCCTTGGGGAGCTAGAGGTGGAATGTTATGATTTGTGTTTGGCTGTTCCCCCAAGGTCTCATCTGGGCATGGAGGGGGCATGGATCTTTCAAAGGTAGCTGAGTCTAGCATTTGTGATTGGTTCATTGTCTAGTGCTGGAACTGATGTTGTGAGTGCTGCACCTGCCATGGAGATAGCCTGCATATGGTATAAGGGTGGAGAAGAGGCTTGCTCCTCCATTTTGCCCTTTTGCTCTTGTCACTGTAGCCACCATGAACTGTTGCTCCTCCATCATGCCACCTTGCCTTGCAGCCAGCTGAGTATGGACTGAGACCTCCAAAAACTCTAACCTAAATAAACTTTTTCTTCCTTCATTTAGGACACTGGGTATTTTGTCTTAGCAATGAGAGAAAAGTAACCAACACATGTACATTGTATATTATATTTGGTTTTTTCCAAAATGTTAGCGATTCAAGATATTATAGTTATTAATAGAACTAAAACATTAAACTTAAAAAATCTAAACTCTACAATTAATTGCATAATATTTCTAAAGATTAAAGTTGATGTGACAATTTATGATGCTATTGAAAAGAGAATTTGAATAGACAGTGATGGGAGATGTGTTAACAGAACTTTAGTTAATCTAATGTAGCAGTGAGACTTTCACCCATCCTCTTGCATCCAATCACAATAGACAAAATGACCAAGTGTAAAAAGGGTCCAAAGATGGTGCATTCATCAAAGCCATATTATAACATATTCTAGACACAGAATAGAGGATCAAGAACCTTTTGGAGACCAGCTAAAAGACCAAGTAGAATCAGGGATAATGAATACATATTAATATTTTAACATGCCATATATGTGTATATACATGTTCCGATATATGTTTTGTTTTCTCACTAGAATGCACCTGAAAAATGTGTTCCTAGCAAATGAAAAATTGACTAATTTCAGGCTTTTGATTTTTTTAATTTTCTTTTTATTTTAAAATGATGAGTAAAAATGATGATAACAGAATTTCAAAACAGAATATCAGGGGACTAATAATGGCTATCTTGTGTATTGTTGTTTTCAAAGTTGTTCAAATTACCAGATATATGTGTGAAAAAATGATCAAACAATGAAAGCATAAACCATTCTTTTTTTTGAGCTAACAGACATCAATAATAAAATAATCTATCATATATATATGATATATATATATATATCATATATATATAATCTTTGCCCTTTTTTCTTTCTTTCCCCCATACCAGATGTTCCTTACATTTTTAGCCATTTCCTTCCCTTTTGCTTTCACAATATTCAGGGCGTGTTTTAGATATCACTAACTCCTTCAGTTTGTTTGTATTAGGGAGACATTATGTTCATCCTTGTGAGGCCAAACCATTTCACCCATGAGCATGATCTCAAATTGTATCCATTTACCCATAAAAGCCTCAAGATTATCATTTTTTATAGCTGAGTAGTTTTCCATTGTATAAAAATGCCATGTCTTTCTCATGCATTCCACAGTTGATGGGCAATAACCCCTGCTTTTATCTGGTTCTGTGTCACATGGAGTATTGTTTTCTCTCCTTTGAATTTCAGTCTATGAATTGTCTTTCAAGTTAAATGTGTTTCTTGTATATAGCATATTGATTGATTTTGCTTCTTATCCACTCTGCCTGTGTTTCCTTTTATTGCTGAATTGAGGCCATCTGCATTGTTATGACCAACATGCACTAGCTTGTCTCTGTCATGCTATTTTTCTGCCTACTTCTCCCCTTGGTTCAATCACCTGCCCTGCTTGATGATCCCCTTCTGTTGCTATTTCTGGAACCATAGTCATCTTTATATCTCTCTAGAATATCCTTCAGAAGTCCTTGTAGGGTTGGTTTGGTAGTCATGAATTCCTTCAGTTGTTCTTTGTCGTAGAAGTATCTTATTTCTTCATCAACTTTGAAAGATAGTTTTGCAGGGTACATCAGTCTGGTTTGGAAGTTGTTTTCTTTCGAGACTTGTAATACTTCAGTCCATGCTCTTCTTGACTTGATGGCTCATGTTGAAAAGTCTGTGATAATTCTTATTGGTTTTCCTCTAACAGGTTTTAATATCCTGTTCTTGTGTTGAATTTCTGGGACTTTGATTATTATGTCTGAGTGTAGATTTATTTTGGTTATGGCTATTTGGAGTTCTATAATATTTGCTTATCTGTATGCCAGGTCCTTTTCCCATGCTTGGGAAGTTTTCTGCTATTTCAGTGAACAGTCTTTTTATGTCATTTGTGGTGATGACACCCACCTGCTTTTTGCTGACACCTATCATTCTTAAATTTTTTTTCTTTGCATTGTCTTTCAGCCATTGAATTTTATTTTCTGGTTCTTTATTATTTTTAAGAGATCTTTCCTTTCACAATTGCTAGCTGCAGTCCTGTCTTCAAGTTCTGAAAATATATTTTCAGTTGCATTCAAGTGATTTTGCCAGCTTTCAATGGAGTTTGTGCTTTTAAT